>JANSTP010026902.1:0-15033 GCA_025330745.1 Cladonema radiatum
TGTACGTTTTTTGCCGTACAAGCTAGAAAAAACGGGCTTCAGTTTTTCCAGTGCAGAAAAACGGTATCCAGCACTCTGGATATTCATACTAACTCTATGGAAATATCAACCAACCTTGTCATCGTACCTCTTTAAAAAACCTGTTCAAAATACAACCAATTAGACAGGTCAAGTCAAAAGTATATCTCTAAGTAGACTGAAATATATGCAGAATTTTATTCAGAATATCATTTTAGACAAATATTTCTGTGTCTGATCGCTCAACAAAGTATTTTTGGCAAAAAGCTTAAAATATCTTGTCTTTTTTTAACGTTAGTTTTGCTTTGGTGTAACCTCTAATTTCGAGTTACAGCTAAGGTACTAAGGGTACATGTCTCTTTATGAGAAACCAGCTTTGACGTTAGATATTAAAAATCAGAAGTATGAAAATAAAAAAATTTAAAAACTTTTTCGAGGGCTTACATTTTAACTGCATGTGAAAGGTACTGGTAGAGGATATGCAGTCTTAACTTGGCAAAATAAAGCAAAGTATACAACCAAAATGGTCTACTAGAGTAATAAGTTCGATCAAGTAACTAGAAGGGAGAAGAAGGTAAATTAAAGGAACATCTTCAAAGTATATCCGTTCCTCGTCCTTGTGAATATCTCGTTTTTTCCTTTTGAAATTCTTTCCGTTTTTAGGCTTTTTTTGAGAAACAAAGAGGCCTTTTTTATTTTAAGGGATATGGTTTGCCTCAGTAATCATAGACATTCATAAGAATCGTGGCTAACATCTGGTCCAAGGTGTTCCAGAACTTTTTCCTAAAATCAATTTTGATCGCCTATTAAAGGTAATTAACGTCTTAAATAGCGAACCGAATTCGACTTTTGATTAGCTATTAATTAACAAAAAAAAAAACACTTTTATGAAAGGTTCTGGGCCACTCCCGAGGATAGTAGTTGATAATGTAGGAATTATATCAGGTACGAGAAAGGGTAATGACAATTTTAGATCTAAAATCACTACTTGTTCATAGTTGCTGAAATATTAGGTTTTTGAAATGATCAATTTTAACATGTTTTCAAAAACACGGGGTTTCCACTGACATGAAAATAGTAAAAAAAAAAAAAGATCACAAGATCTCCATGGTACAATGAAAAGAGTTCTGGGAACGAGGTTGAATAGACTTGCATTGACATTGACAGGGGGTAAATTTACTTCCCAAGCAAGGAAAGAAGAAATTAGATATTAATACAAGAAGACAAGAGAGAGAACAGAACAATATTTCATATTTTTAGCTCCACTTCTACATCTATAAAAAAATATCATTACTAATACGTTAATACCTTCGTAGTTTACAAATTCATTGGTTTTCTAAAAGTATATATACTTACGAATGTTATCGAATTTACAATGCATTTTGGGTATGTAAGCCAAAGAATTATGGGACGAAATCACATGGACCAAATACTTAGTTACTCAAATTTAAAGTGTTATGATTTGAAGCGTGGAAGAAAGAACGATTAGAAAAAACGTAAAATAACTACTAGAGCTGTTCTAAACCCTTATTTACGGATTTGCGCATCTAAAATTAGGATAAAGAACTATTCCACAAAAATCGTCTTAGTTCAATCAAAAGAGTTATTTCTTAGGCCTTTTTATAGACGAGTGAGTGGAATGCACAATTGCCTTTAAAAATGAAAGAAAAACTACCTTAAGTGCTTTTTACATGTCAGATAATTTGAGAACGAAAAGTTTTCTTTTTATATGAAAAAATTATATTCAAACGAATTACGGAGATAAAATTTTTATCTTTATAATAATTTACTTTCTTTGACGCCGACAAAACTTCCGTTATTTTGCATGCAAATATTGACTAAAGATTTAGCAGAAAAATTGGTCGGTCTCAACTGAGAAAAAGAAAGGAAAAAACCACTGGGGATCACTGAACTTTACACTTGATAGTAGTGCACGAATTCAAACAAAGTCTAGATATTACTTTAAACCCATCGCATTAAAATCAAAATCAACACTAAATGGGATCTAAAACTGATACAAAAGTCCCTCTGAAAAATTAAAAAGGTTGCGGAAAATAGGCATCTCACTTCTTCCTTTCTTCTCAATCTACTCTTCGATTGAGACGCTAAATATTTACCGACAGACTTTAGTTTGGAATTTATAAATTCTAATTTAATGTGATCTCTTCCTGTGCTAAAAAAAAAATCTTGACAATATTTATTATACCTTATTATTTGTACTCTTTAAGAAAAATAATTACTGAATAAAAAATACCTTTAAAGTGTAATTTATAAAATATTAACAAACACAGCATTGAAAGCACGCATGATTTATGTTTTTAGGCCTTTTTATTGAGCAAAGAAAGGAAAGTTTCTTTGTCCTTGGCGCATTGTTTCTCGAAAAAACTCGGAATTTTCGGAAAAAGGTTACTAAAGAAGCGAAAACAATTAGTCAAAAAAGTTACTCGAAAATATCAAACAGTTATCGAAGGAATGAATTAGTGTAAGATTAAGAGGAAAAAATCTGGAAAATTTAATAAAGTATCTACAAAATAGCTACAATCCTGGAAAAAACTGTGGCAAATTAACTTTTCCAAAGAATTTTCGTAAAGAATTTTCAAAACATTCTCCCCTCACCTCCTTGCATGATAATAAATTTTTATGCCCCAAACTTAACAATGCAGCTAGCATTGACTACGGGGTGACGGGAATTCTAGTTTTTGCCAAAATTTTTGTCCATGAAAGTAGCGTGAGGTTCTACCAATATTTCTGTGCTTTTCTAATACAAACTAAAAAAAATACAATCAAAAAAAACTTGAGCCGTAAAAATTCCATAGTGACGCATTGATGTGATTTGAAAAAAAAACATTACGATAATAAAATCACAGCGATGTTCCTACTTGGTAATAATTGTTCTGCATATCAACATATGGAGGATCGTGGTAATGTCGCTCATGTACCCCTGGTGGCGGCCGTTGTTCAACTTTGCGCCGGTAAAAACACATGTACGCATCTTCGAACAATCGAGCGGTATGATTTATTTTTTTAGGGTCTTTTAAATTAGCAATACGTAAAGGCGTAGTCTCTAAGAAAGCATCCAAGTTAGGAACTTCTGTCACGAGTGGGATGTTATAACCATCTTTTTCACCTTTGAAAAAAAAAGAAAATATATACAAATAAAAAAATACTGTAGATGCAACATGTAGATTTATCGCCATTTATTTATTTGTACTTCTAAATAATTTATTTCAGTGATTTTCTTCTATGGTGTGCATTGAAAGTACTTTACATTTTTAGTTCATTTGTTAATGCCTACCACTACTACTATATAGCTACTACTACTTTCATTTTTAACTTGATAATACCAAACATAGCAGCTGCCAGTAGCCCTTAACCCTATTCAGGCCGGGGGAGGGGATGGATTCCGCCACTTTGCCATATTATCGCTAATTACTCACAAACTACAAAAGAAGAAGCAAGGAAACTTTATGACGTTTCCTAAAAATTATATAGGAACAGTTTGGTGAAAAAAAATTTGGGAGGGCGTGGTTGGGCGTGACGACGCCCTTTTTGACCATCGGTACGGCCATTTTTTGGTCTAGTTCCAGAAAAAATCGGATTTCCGGGACGAATATCTGAAATTTTTCAAAATATCTTGACAGTACTAGAATAAGGACATTTGCTGAAAATCGCACGAACAAACCTTGTACCGTTCTTTAGATATGGTTTATCGAAAATTGGACATTTTTCGCTCAAATTTTGGTAAATTTTGATTGGTGCTTTTAGAAAAATGATGACGTCATCACATATTGATGACGTCATGGAGCAAAATGGTACCAAAATTTTAACACAGGATTGTTCTAATAATGTACCAAGTTTCATGGTAATTGGATTAGTAGTTCAGAAGTTCTAGAGGCCAACCTGAATAGGGTTAAAGTAGAGACAATAAAAGTAAAGTCCTTGAAGTGCAGATCATAAAAGATCTGTATATACTTGTATACACTACACTTCGAGGACTGTAATTTAATTGTCTGTATTTTGAAAATTTTAATTTTACGGTCCGGATTTTAAGGCATAGTGCAACAATTACATTTGTATGAGAAGACAGAAGCAAAGCCAAATTCAGAAAAATTGCCACAGTTACTATTTATATACTAAATAATATTTTCTATTTCTTTTGGGCTCATGCCATTTCATGCATATTTCCTGCTTGAGTTATCCAAAAACTTTCAGTCCGAGATCTTACTGTTTCTCAAGAGCACCTAAAATAGTCTGTCAACACGCTGTCCGCAAAATTTTTGTCAATACAGATTTATTCATGAACCTACAAAGGGCTTTCGGTTAGTGTGGATCACTATTTCCACAGAAAATAAAAAATGAACTCTTATTAACTATTAACCTTCAATTTTGCCTTCCACTATAGAGCAACTGCAAAATGGATAATTTCTTTTCTCTTCTTTTTATGTGCCAGTAACGAAATGTAACTTTTTTAGGCAAAGATACTAAGACTTTTCAGAATTGTCTACAGGAGAAAAAGTGCCCGTCGAATATTTTCTCAACTAATTATTGTTGTAAATAGATTGGAAATTATAATACTGAACACTGAAAAACATTAGTTAAAAAATCTTTACTAATACTTACCTACTCGATCAGCCATGCTATCGAAGAAAACCCAGGTATCATCACATCTTACGAATGACACATAATGGCTAAGTTCGATACACAACACAGCAAATAACTCCATCTTAAATTGATCTGGTCTCTGATACTGGTAAAAGGCTGGATTTGGTGGCAGTATTCTTCGAACCGACTGCTTAGGATGATCGCGTCGAGATGGGTGATTGTGTGATAGGTGTAAACAGTTGATACACATGAATGGATAAGTGCTGTTTTTACCGAAATCTGATGAACACTTCGGGCAATACATCTCCGCTGGATTGTTACATAGGACGCAGTACTGCGGAACTGAAGCGAAGAAAATAAATTTAATCAATAATTTTCGTAAAGTAAGAGTAAAAAAACCTGACAAGGGATTTAACCTTATTCAAAATCAGCTTTTTCATAAACGCTATTTGTAGACGGGGTTATCAACCGATGACAGTAAAATGCGGCACAAATATGAAGTGCCTTTATTAGTTCCTAAAAATAAATTTGCTCAACCCCCTTGGATCAAGTCATTAGATTATGCCGTACGTTCTATTTATTCAGTATTTTTTGAACACGCAAAAATTTGCATGAAAAGGTATTCAGCTGATAAGGTGAAGAAATTAGTGATATTCTTTGAAAAGTGGTATTTAAGGCCACTAATATTGAGCCCAAACGAGGGATTTTCCGGGAAGTGGGGGGGGGGCAAATCCTTTTAGACCATAAAAAACAAAAATGTACATAATTTGACGTGTTCTTCACAAAATTACTCAAAAGATGAAACTAACAAATTTCTAAATGATCTGTGTAGCCTATAATGGCTAATCAATACTACAAAAAAAATGGGCGTCATCAGACACCCGAAAATGCAATAATTTTACACCCTCTCGTGAAACTGGGTTAACGAAACTAGATGGGCACGAAACAAAAGGTAAGGTAAAGAAACGAAACAAAAGCTAGATGGTCGATGTGTTACAGCTGGGAATGCAATCTACGTTTCTTTGAAGTTAATAAGACCTTTGAAACACCTAGGTAATAAATATTTTTAAGCAAAAAGAAAGCCTAACACGCAAAACCAGGGTGATCTTTATACTTTAGTTAAAAACGCGATGACTTCACTATCTTTGCCTGGGGATACGATGAAGCGTAGACATGCCAAATAGATATTTTGTTGAGTAACAAAGTTCACAACAAACTGATAAAGAGAACACAAACAAAACTCGCTAAGTGATAGATAAAATTTTGGATCTCTCTTGATAAGTGAAACAAAATTAAAAATCGAGTTAGTCTTAATGCATGAGGTGGCTCTAGGTTTAAATGTCTGAAAAAGTTGTTAAAAAAAATTGCTAATCAGAATTTTTCTATTATTATTTTCTGGCAAATCTATTTGGTTGAAGGAAATCATAGTTTACTGAAATAATATTGAGTTAAAGCAATCTTTGTTGCTGCGTAAAAAAAACAATTCATTGCAAAAAGGTAAATGATGTGCATACACACAAAGGCTAAAGAGCTTATTCATCTAACAACATAACACCAAGAACAACTAAGAACAGGTCGTAACATCATCAATTCAAAACTGCAATATCATATAAGGATGCAATACCATAAGCACTTTTCTCTTAAAAAATTATTCTATCATCTAATGTCAAGGTTGTTTCAAGCGCCTGGCACGTTTTTCAAACTTCTTTTCTCCTAAGAAGCTCATTAACTGTTTCACTGGTGATAATTTTAAAAGAACGCATGCAGTTTAACTCTTGAAATTACCAGCAGAAAAGTAGGCTAAAAACGTTCATCTGATAATTATTATGTAAGTTGAACTAGAGAAGGAATTATAAAGAGGATAATTGGCATTCAGGAAAAAATCATCTGTAAAAGAATCCTTAAAAGCCCGGACCCTGCATTGACTTCAGGAGTTGAGTGACAATAGGACACCCAACCCAGAAATATGTGTAGCCATGCAATACCACCCTACTACAACCAAGCTAAACATCATTTACTGTGATTGCCCCATAATAAACTTTCAAAAAATTGGAAACAATAACAATGAAACAATACGACAGCTTATCGTATCACATATAGTTACTCCAACAATTTGACAACATCAAATTTATTCGAGAAAGATGCTAAATCCAAAATGAAATGTCACGTTCTTTAAAGACGGGGGCCGTATAGTATAAAAATTAAAAATGGCTTTTTTGAATAAAATAATGGTTTTTAACCCAAATAAATAGTCCCAAAAAGAGGGATTAGTTATAAAAGAAGGGTTAGGTTCAGATAACGAAGCCCAAAATTATCCCCAAAATGGTTTTTTACTAATTTTGTTTTGAGGTAGTCAAGTTGTTAGAGTAATACCCTCATCATACGCCTTGATAAGAAATAAGCTTGCAAGAAAGCTACAGTAATTTACTACAAACCTCCTTTGAGAACACTAGATAGATCGATGGTTGAAGTCACTTGAATTTTCGGAAACATTTTCTCTTTACCATGCCTTGGCATGTGTAATATCATAATCTCAGGTATCTTAAAAAGAATACAACGTAGTAAGTCATTTTCAGTTGTTAACTATCTACTTCTTGGCCGTAATCTTTGTACTTGAATAGACATCAAAATGGGCAAGACTTTTATATTGCTAAAATCAACTCTAGTATTTTTAAAATGCAGACGATAGACACCAGAGTAATGTCTATATGGATGATATTTGAATGTCGAAAAACCTTAATAAGAGCCATAATCTTAGAACATTGAAGATCTACGAAAAAAAATTTGTATTCAAAACGAAGTTTCTAGGGCATAAAAGTACATTTCAAGAAAACTCTCAGCCTTAAACAGAAATGCAGTGACTTTTGATAAACTCTTCATGTGAACATTCCCTTCTGTTTTTTCCTGATCCCTATATTCTATTTTAAAATTATTTTCAAGAGTCACAAGAGAAAACAAAACAAACTAAATTAAAAGCAAGTAACAAGGTTTGAAAACGAGCGAAAGGGATATACTTTTTTTATTAGAACATTTGGTAACAGCTAGCTAATCTCTAAGTCATTAGTATGTCTGCATACAAGAACAAAGCTTCTGTGCAGTAAATCAGAAACAATTCCCTACTAAAACTTTATATGTAACGTAAAAAGAAAGTAAAAATTATTACAGATTCCAAATAGGTTTCTTCTTCTAAGAAGGATTTATCAAGTAAATATTGAACAGAGGGTAATGGTTCTGATTCGTAATCCGTGATGAATATTTGATGGAGGTGTGTAGAAAACATACTCTTGTTCTTTTCAGACCTGAATAAATAAATCAATGAATGATGGAAATAAATATAAGCAGGAGACAAACGTGCAGAAGCGAAATTTATTAGAAATACTAAGACACGCAAGCCATCGGCTGAGAAAATATTTCAAAAGCTATGGACCAAGGAGTGTCTGCATGGAAAGCAGAGGGACATGGGATCAAATCCTCCTCGGCCCATAGTTTCTGAAATATTTGTCTCAACCAATATCGTGCCTGTCTTAGTACTCTCATAAATATATATTACAGGCTTTTGTACAAAATTCTTTCAAGAAATATTATACAAAAATTCTGAAAACAAAGTGAATAAATTCAAAGGCAAAGTCCTGCACTTGAGATATTTGAGATAAAGTGAGGTAACGTCCCACACTAGCAGAGGAAGAAATCTTCAATATACCCTGCACATTTCATGGAAAACTAAGGGCTAGTAATGGAGACAAAATCCCCCAAACACAAAACTTTGTTATTACTCGAATAAAGGAAAATCAAAAACTGACATTAGATTTTATGAAGCTTATACTATCATGAATAAGTGAATTTACTAAAACTAAATAATGCTGAAAAAAAGTGCTAGTTCATCAAAAGAAGACGTGACAACTTAACAAATCAACCTTCTGTTTCGGTATATGTTTTCAAATTCACAATATGAGCTCCATGAACTATTATGACATATCAACTGCCTTAAATTGCAGTGTGCAATGCCACATAAATAAAAATATCAAGAGAAAAAAGACTGTGCAGGACTTTAACATTGAGCCATTATGATTAACAATTCATACCAAACATTTATGAACGGTGGAAATCCAAGGATTTTATCGAATAATAAATTTACAAATTCTTCAGCATCTAAGATGAAAAAAAAAAGAGAATTAGAAAAACAAATGAAGAACCTAACAACAAGCAAAATAACTATGAAAAATAACAAGAAAACAATAAGAAAAACATTTTTTGGGCCTTGAAAAACTATACAAGTCTCCTGTCTGCATAATAAAACATAGTAGTGTCTAAAAACTAGTGCCAAAAGAGGCTAATGTATAGAGACAGGTAAAAATTATAACATCAGAAAGCAGTATATTATCTTAAACATAACGTACATAATAGAAAAACATTTGACAAGGGGCACAAGAAAACCATCACCTTCAAATCTGACTTTATTTTTTCATGAGAATGCTGGGTTTCATTGACTTGATGAAAATTCCAGGAAAGGCCTCATGCATAAAACTAGAATTACATGCTTGAGTCAGAAAATGTAAAAACCAGCAGTAAAGCTTCCACATAACAAAATAGTATAAGATAGATTCAGATATTTGCCTTTTGATTGGCTTAAATTCAATTTATAACTAAATAGCACTTTTAAGAATACATAAAGACATTTACACAAAAAAGGAATTAATTTGTGTTAAAAGGTTTTTTGATTATTCTTTTGAAAAAAAAATCTCAAACATCAAGCTTTATTTCACTAAATCTGAATGCTCAGTACTGCATATAACATTTTCTAGTAACATAATGCTTCAAATAAAAGTGCCCCTTCTATTAAATGCCCCTTCTAAATAATAATTTTTGCAATACATGCTCCCCTGTAATAGATGGCTCCTTGAACAAACGGCCCCCTAAATGGGCTTTTATTCAAAAAATAACCACCAAGACAGTTGTCATTTGAAAACTACCCTTATTTAAAACTACCCTTTTTGCTTGAGTATTACATTGTTAAAAAAAGAGACGTTGAAAAATAAAAAAACATTCAATAAATGCCCCTCTCTTTTAAATGCCCCCCCTCAAATAAACTCAAAAAATTTAATAAACTCCCCAGGTGTCTATTTGAAGCATTACGATAAATTCGAAATTCTTATCTTTAGTCTTTACACAAGAAATTGACATATCTCAAGATATTTTGATCGGCTCTTATAGGACTGACAGATAGTCATATCGTAGTCATAACGGTTTCTGCCATATTGCTAGAGTATAACTTCCACACAAGATAAAAAATCTAATGCAAGATCCTGTTCAACAAAGAATGACAAAAATAAGATATTTTACATGAAAAGTTGAAATATGAATAATTTGGGAAAAAATGTGTCTAAGGTGAAGAAAAAAAAGTTGTATGTCACAAATATATCAAAAATATTTTTAAAGAAAAAACGAAATTTCTAGTGCCAACTGGAGACCCTTGAGAACTATTTGAAGTTGTGAAAAATTGTGGCTAAAAGGTGAGTGGCTAAGTATTCAAAGATATTTTTAAAAGCTCATTAACAAGAGACTATTTGCTTATTGAATCCAAAATTTCGCAGGTTGGCTTGTAAAATAATATGCCACAAATTAATGTGATTCAATGTGGCAAAGTCTCATCACATTGCGAATTTTTTTGCGGTTTTTGGAAATACCTTCAATACCTTTCAAAAAATCGACAGTAAAAGACTGCTGAAGAATTTTCTGAAGAATTTATTTAGGAAATGAATATTGTTGGACCTTTAGGGTGCTACTTGCATTAGGAAAATAAATCTATTGTGACATTATGCGGCTACATTTTATACATAATTGTAGGAATATTTCAAGTATTTACAAAAACTAGTTTGTACACTGTTGACTGGATTTTAATGAAGCTAATTAAGTTTGTAAGATAGCATATTTGAATTGACACTGTTACAATAGTGGCTAAAATCATAATATTGTTTTTTCATCTTTTTATGTGATCAGTTGGGTGAAAAAATGTGGTGTAAAAGAGAAAACAACCTTCTGGGAACAAATCCACAGTTTCTGACCAAGGTGTGAGAGTGAGGATCCAACTCATGGACAGAAATCAAAGTTCACACATCGGTAAACAAATTTAAACTGCTGTCTAGTTTCTCTTTTGTGAAATGTTGTGGCTAAAGCTTTTCATTTTGTTTGTTAATTCAACTTTTTGAAAGGGTTTGATTTGTCGCTCTATATGATGGTCTGTGGTTAATGTTTTATTGTTTTATGAAACAAAGTTCTTTCAGATAGCCACATAGAATCCCATAAGAACTAGTGAAAAACATAGAAAAATCAATGCTTGTCATGGACATCTATAAATATAAATACTCTTATTTAAGAGAACTATTTTTAGACAAATGATTTTGTTTTTGCCCACATTTGAAAAACATGTATTTTTAATGTTTATGTTGATTTTTAACCACATTACTTCACATATTTTTATTTTACTGGATTTAGTCTATTTTTCCAGTACATTTTTTCAAAGTGCCATATTTTTTACTATTTTTACTTTTATTTTTATTTTTTTGGTGGCTATTTTTTAAGTTTTAAATTTGCTTTTAACGTGTTTAAAATTCAGTTTGAAAGAAACCGCAAAATTTCACATTACCTGCCAGAAATTCCTTCACAAATCCATTGCCCCTTAAAATTAAGACTATCTTATACTTGAATATATAAAGTTTGTACAGGAATTCTACTTTGTGTTACATTTTTGTTTACTCATATTAATTCTAAGTTATGCTATTTTTTGATAAAACCTGATTTTTTATGAATATTCATTTTGTCATTCTTTTTTGAACAAAATCACAAAGAACTGGAGACCCTTCCTAAAATCTATTCAGACTAATTATGATGCAATAAATTTTAGTCAAAATGCCCATGACAGCCAAGACTACACCATGTTTGAACTAGTAGTTTCTTGTTCCAGTACTAGAAAAAATCTTTATTCCAGTACTAGCAAGATCACATTACCAGGTCAAGTAAATGCCTGATAAAAGATAGCAAGTACCTAGAATTAGTAGACATCCTATGCTAAAAATGCATGACCTTCATCAAATGTTGGAATGTTTAAAACAAATTTTTTAAGGGTTTATTTAAAAGAAAGACGATGCCATCAAATATTGCTGACGTCATCAATCCAAAAAGAAACCAAAATGCAGCCCACAAAGCAATTTGCAGCAATATGCTAAGTTACATTCTGATTGGATAAGCAATGTGGAAGTTCTTAGGGGAGAGATTACAACCCCTTCCCCCCTCTGAAAGGACCTGAATAAGGTTAACCAAAAATGGAATGAAAAAGTTGTAAAATACAACAATAATACCTTGTTCATCATTCATATAACTTAATTTGGATTCACTAACTGCATCTAAATGATGACGTAGTTCCTGAATATTTTTCGCTGGTATATAACGGTCTCTATAACCAGAAACATAAAGAAATACAAGCAAGGCAAAACTAACTTCTACGATGCATAAGGCTATCATTTTACCGCACCTGTTACCATTTTCACAAATTTCTGGTCAGACATATAGAAATTTAGGTCAGACATTCCATTCATTTTAGTATCTTGTCAATACAAAATCATCTAACTACAGAAAAATCTACAGGACAAAATTTCACGACAAAAACAAAAATGGTAGGACCAATCGCCTTTTGGGTCAAACTATATCAGATGTCCGACCACTATTTCAAGCCCTACTAAACAGAACATGTCCCTTTATGGGTTTGAGCTAGTCTAATAAAAAGGATAATAAAATACAGAAACATTGAACAAAAAAAGTCTACTATACAATACCTTCTTAGTGGATTAACTATCTGATTTTTCAATACCTCTTGAACTCTTTGATATCTCTGAGACTGTCTTTTTGCACCATAAAGGGCTGGATCAAAGACCTGCAAAAATGTATCTTACAATATGTGATTTAAAAAATATACCGAGCCCTGAGACAATTAGGTTCAGAGGGCTGTACACCTCCATACATGGCTGTGGAGTTATCATAACTTTTGCAGTAAGGTCACATTATATTAAATAAAAAATTCCAGGGTTTTATGCAGCCACTTTTGGTTAGGTCTGTTTTTAAGCCAATGTTTTTACCTTTAAATAGTATAACATGACATATTTTTGTCTTTGTTTTCACTCATTTAATCAAAAAAAATGGAGACCTTATGTCAGATCTAAAGTCTTTCTTTTTGTTTTTTATCCAATTCAGTTTAGAAACGCATTTAAAGATTGAATTCTTAGGACCGTTAAACGGTTCTAAATTGTCTGCATACAACCCTGAATTCAGAAAATGCTTTTTGATGTTATGCTTTATTATTATTATTACTATTATTTATATTATTATTATTATTATTTTAATTATATTCTAATTAGTTGTTTTTCTTGATTTGATAATGATTATTATATAACTCTATGGTTGATTAAGTTCTTTTGACAGATAGTATGTTTTGTTACATCTTGATGAATTGAAATGATATGACCTCCCTAACCGTCACACCACAGTAGCTATACCTTTTTCGTTTCAGGTCAACTTGATAAAAAGTTTAGCTTCTTTAGAAAGCTTATATTTATTGAGAAGTAGAAATGTTTTCATGCTATTTAATAATGATTTTGGGTCTTAAAGAAATTCAAAAGAAACAAAGACAAAAAAACTCCCTGCAAGCGGACATACATTTGTGCAAGCAAACATTGCAAACAGTGTAGAATCCATATAACATGAGTTTAGATGACCTTGAATTCCTCTCCATTGTCCAGTGAGTCCCTTAATAAACTGTATCGGAGGTTGGTAGGCGTACTCAATTTTTATTGTTGTATCTGGTACAAAAGATGGTTGCTTTGCTTCTGAATCAAGAAAAGAGAAAAACATTTCTTAATTTGAAAAACCAGAACATTTTTCTGGAACCTCAGAGAGTTATGCAGGTTTTTCAAACTGGTATTGCTTATTTGTTATTAGGAAATATCTGGAGCTGCAAGTTCTGATATGTTTTTACAATGCTTTTGGTGATAAAAAAAATGAAAGGAAAAACGTTAAAAGCCTCATATTATGATGAAATTAATGCTTTTTTCAATAACAGCCACAGAGAGCATTATGGAAAACCAAAAAAATTCATTCAATTGGGAAAAAAGGGAACACATTTACTGCCCTTTATTTCCATAGATTACAGTCCAAACTGATAAAGGGACGTAAGTATCACTCAAGCTAAAAATAAGTTTATAATTTTTCTCTGGTATTCACAAACCTGTATTTGAGTCATGGAATCTGGCATCCCTTTTTAAAACTGCTAGTTTCAAGAATATACCCCGTCCTTTAGGGCATGTAAACTTTCGTTCTCCAGCGAAACTTCCATCACAATTTCCAATTGTTTCTTGTCCTTCATCCTGAAATAGAAATTAAAATTTGGGAAATTCAGAGAGACAAAAAACATGTTTTGCTATAAACCGAAATACAGTAAAACCTGTATAAGACGGTCACTGTATAAGACAGCCACCTGTCTAAGAAGGCCACTTTTGAAAGCTCCCAAATGACCATTTTACATCGAAATCAACCTCTATAAAACAGCCACCTCTCTAAGACAGCCACTTTTTTGGTTCCCTAGGGTGACCGGCTTATACAGGTTTCACTGTATATGAATATAGTAAATGCATGCAAACATAATTATACAAAAAATAAGCAATTTATACAATGATTTTAAGGACTTCAAAAAAGAGTTTTATATTTGTAATAAGCCTTCTTTAGTGTCATTCTGCCATAGAATAAGTTTGCTTTTAGAGTTTCTGAACATGACAGCATGAAAGTGTAAAAGAAACATCCGAGGGAACTTACTAGTTCCAGTCCAGCCATCAATTCGTCACCAGTTTTTTCAAATTTTCCGATCCATTGTATGCAACCAGTCATTACTTTATTTCTTACATTGAACTGAATCATGGAGCCAACTTCCAAATCTGTAAACAAAAGAGAACCTCAATCAAAAAGTACATATGAAAATGTATATATCAAAAAAAAAAAATAGGATATATTTAAGTAAAATAATATTTTTGTTGCAAAAACCCCATCCCTAAAGAATTAGAAATATGGGTGTTGCTATCTGATGCAACTACCAAGCATGCTTTATTCCCTAACATCTCATTCGCCGTTTGAATTAAAAACTTAATAACTGTTTTTTGAATCATATTTTATCTTGCCAGTCATTATGCGCATTATTAATTTTTTGTTTAAAAATGCCTGATGATGGTAAAATATTTGAATCATTTTTTATTAAATATTTATTCAAAACAAGTTGCAGATAATCGCACTGTTTTCTTTAAAGGTAGTGTTCGCTATATTTTGGTATTTCAGGTTTTAAGCTCTTTTTAAAGAGCTTAAAAAATCATGAACACT
>JANSTP010027013.1:0-15030 GCA_025330745.1 Cladonema radiatum
GAATTAGTTTTTAGTTTTAAAATATTATCGTTCGATACAACACGCGTTTTCTATGCTATTCTCTAAGAAATCTTAAAGTGGAACTATCTTTCTACGTCAATGAGCAGTATTTAATGTTAAAAGTAGAAATTTTCAAAACTCCACACAATTAAAACATCTTTATTCAAATATCCTTACAAAATATATAATTGCAATTAGTGAAGACCTTAGAATTATGACTAGCCACATCTCCATAAAGGAAGAGCTAGGGTCGCTAATTAAAATTGGCTTTCTTTACTTGAACATCTATTCGATAGGTGGAGCTTCGTTCAGTACTAGGACATTCCACTATTTCCAACGTAGTGGTTAATTGGAACAGTCGATACTTGGGACATTTGTTCTTTTTCTCGCAGGCTCGACTTAATAAGCGTTATTTATTAGTAGTTTTATTTAAAATAAATTTTTGTTTAGCAAAAAAGTGGGGGGAGGGACGTGCCCCCCGACCCCTGTGTCGTCGGCCCTGCAACACAGTTCTCAGAATTGACATAGCTAGTTTTAAATAAATATCCCTATCAAAATTATTATAAACGTGTGAACAAGAATAACTCAACTTGAAAAAAATTTGTTAAATCTACTAGCCTATCAAAACGTTCCTTCTCTCAATCAACAAAACTACTTAAATAGAAATTTTAATTTTAGAAAATGAAGTGAAAAAAGGAAATCTTAATCCATAATTGATAAATCTCTTACCTTCCAACAAATAGGGTAATTCCGGCCATTGCTCCGCTTTGAGAAGTGCTCCTCTACCTCTGGCGACAGATTTTATTTCGGCAATTTTCCTTTGGCTTATGATACGATCATAATGGCTTTTGATACGATCATAAAGTCTATATTGTTGCGCGTTTGTCATGTCATTGCGTACAATCATGGAGGTTTCTTTTATCTTACCGTAATGCATAATACCAGATCTGAATTTCTTTTGGCTATTTCTGTTGCCATAGCGACTCTTTTTGTTTTCCAGCTTTGTTGCTTGACATATACTTGTTACTTCAGATATTAAGCCCTTAACACAATCTCTATCTCGCTTCGTATCCAAATACTCCAATGTTTCTTCATAAACATCACCTATTTGTGAAGTGATGTATTTCGTTGCATTCGCATAATTTGGTTCAGAGGCAATTTTAATAGCGGAAACAACCACATTCTCAGCTCTTTTCTCGAATAAATACGACTCTCTTTGTATAATTGTATTTCCAATTGGCAGGTACTTTGATAGAATATTGAACATGTCAATTGACATCATTCTTTTTTCTTTCAGCTTCTTCTTTTCTCTGTAAATAGAGCATATGTCTTGCGTCTTCGTCAATGGCAGATTATTTAGTAAATATTGACCACACGTGATAATAGCAGATAAATGTTGTTTCTTCGAAGCATTTTTTTCATTCTCGTGATTCTGCAAAAGCCCCTTGACAGCTTCATCTACGTTTTCTTAAGGATAAACTTTACACTCTCATATATCTTCATTTCTCCTGAAGTTCGATAATTCAGATTTACCAATCTTTTTGTACCAGGCTTCATTCATACTACCAAATGGAAACCCTGTTTTTTTTTCTGAATCAAGCGAGTTTCCAAAAAGGTCTACCAATTATTTTTGGTACGATCATTTTTGGTACGAAATTTATCGGAGCAAAATTATTTGCAATGAAAGCTTTAGTTTTATCTTTCCAGCCTGCTGTGTTTGACCAGAGCATTGTTATTGATTAGCTTTCTCCTTTATAGCTTCTTGGCTGAAACGTATTATGAAACGCATCCACAAACAAAAAATCTTTGTTCGGATAGATCATACTTATTGGTCTACCGAGAACTGATGCCAATGCCATTATTTGTAAAATACCATAAAACCTTCCTGGCTCAATAGTATCCACTATATATATTTTTGTAAGGCTTCCAGTAACGTCGAAGTTTCGAGAATGATACTAGACATGTTGTCAAAAGCAGCAACGTCTAAAATTGCTTCCATAGACTGTGTTGATCGGCTGTCTCTTGTTTTAATATTTCTAAAACGCAATTTTCCAGAAACAGACTCATTACCGAAAACGATCAAACTAGCTGCATTTAAATAAACAATTTCCATCAGCTGACGTTTCTAAAGGATTTCCATCTTCATAATCACGTATATCTGAATAATGGAGACAATAATTATTTTCTTTCATTTTCTATTTTCGTGTACTATACACTTTTTTTCATATAAAAAGCTAAGCATTGGGGTTAATTCCAAAAGTTTCTTAGCATCTCAGCAAACTTAGTTTCAAAAGTTTCTTATTTAAATACAAAAGAAACTTGATTCGGTTTTTGAAAAGATATTCTTTTCTGTTTATCATAGTTTTCCTTAGTTACAAAAGTTTCTTAATTTTTTGATATCTAGTTCCAAGTTTCTTGTCAACCGGTTTCCGATAGTAAAACGTGTACATGCAACAATTGAATTTGATAACACCAATGATATTAGGAAAACTTCACGGTTACCTGACAGTAAGTCTTGAGCGTGGTGATCAATTGAATATCCAATAAAGTTAGGTCTTTGAATTTTTACCTCCTCGAGGAATAATTCGAAGTCAAAGATACTATCAATGGTTTTTGCATATTGACGAAATTCGTAAAAGTCTGTCTTTCGCTTGATCAACTGGCAAACGTATTCTTGTTCTAAATTTTTCATTCGAGTACGCGTTGTAATTCTAAACAGAAAAGAAATACTAACAAGCTATTTTCTCTGCTTTCTTTTACAGTTGGGGGGAGGGGGGAATACTCCCCTCATGTACGAATTTCTTCATACAAAATCTTTTGTACACCCTAACACCTTGGTTTTTTTGCTCTGCACACAAAATTTTTCTGAGAACATCCTGGAAAAATTTCCAGTCAAAACTTCTTCTATTTTTTATTTTATAAAAAAATTTTTTGACCAAGTCGCAAATTTTATGTAATGTAAAATCACGTATAACTTAATGCCTCGATTAAGAGATTCCTGGGTGTGCCCTTATTCGAGGGAGGTTTTATACAAGGAAAGCGTTTACTTAAAAAATAGATTAAAAAACAATTTACAAAGATTTAGACTGGATCTAGTCCATTCTCTAGAGCCACAATACCAAATAATCGGTTTTCTTTGGCAAATACAAGAAAATCGGAAAATGGGGTATCTTGGTGGCAAATCGTAACTCGGTAAGTTGGGGGAATTTAGCAAGTCAAGTAAAAAAATCAAGAACAACTAGCTCCTAGTCTAGCAAAGATCAACATAAACGCGAAACTTTTTAATTGAAACACTTCTTTTCTTCTTCTTTCAGCAAAAACAAATAATGTTTAAGATAATAATGAAACTTTATTACCCAGTAGCCAACCTTGACTCTCATTAAAATTGTTATTTAAATCTCTAATAAGCGCCCATTTCTGAAATTTGAAAGGTGGGCGCTTACTCAAGGGATGGGCACTTATTCAGTAACTTCAAATATAGGATGGGCGCAAGGCGTACTATAGTAACTATAGTAAGCCTTGGGTGGGCGCTTTTTTGAGGGGAGGGGGCGCTTATATGAAGAGGATGGTTAAGCGCGGCATTACAGTACTTCAAAAATCAAAAGAGTACAAATGCCCGAGTAATCATAAAATGTTTATCAGATCTCAACTCCGTTCAGGGTTCGTAGCACTTGCTACAAAAAACATTCCATGACTTTCCCTGACTTCCAGGGAGAAAAAGGCATTATTTTACCTGAAAAATATAACAAAATTACACAATTTTCCTTGACTTTTTTGGAAAAGGAGATGAATATATTTGCATCACGGTGCAGAATCAATCTTGTTAAAGGCAAAAAATAACATACATAGTAACTATACTATAAGGAAATAAATGAAATTATGAAAATAAAACAGAACAGCAATCAAAAGTTAATTAAAATGTAGAGTTACATAACTTAAATCATACTGCAAGGAAACCTGGCAGAAAAGCCATAATAATCACATCCCTGAAAAAAAAATTCCCTGACTTTCCCTGACCAAAATATATTTGGGAAAAAAAATTCCCTGACATTCCCTGACTTTCCTGTTAGGGCTATATTTTCCCCTGACTTTCCAGGGTGCTACGAACCCTGTCCGTTACAAATATTTTGAATCTTCACTGCTATGGTAAAAATTAAAATACTTGTATCGAAGAAATAAGTTCGCCACAAAATTCCTTCTCCTTATATACCTTCGCCTCCCATATCCTTCGCTCAAAAGCTGATCATCATTATATGTTTACCTCTTTTTTGTCCTTTAACTTTGCCTTTTTACTTGATGACAGTCTCTCTTACTTATTTTCCTTATGGGCGAATATTGTCGGTATCGATCCTTTTTTTAACTTCTTCGAAATTGTCTGATTACCACCATTAAAGTAGGCGAGTTTCCATCTCCCATGATTCGTCGAAACAGTCTTCTATAAAATGTTGCGAACATAAGAGGATATTTTTAGGAGGATCTAAACGATTTATTGCTTTTATCCATGCATTTCTTATTTTATCATCTTTTAGCAAAGAAAAAAATGTAAGTTCCGGATTTTTCTTCTTACTGTTAGCGCAAGAAACAGCATCACAAGAAGACATTTTTCCCAGTTTACTCGACAAACCTTACTACATATTGCTTTGCGTCTCTGGACTCTGGTGTTGTTTGATCGCATTTATATTTTATATAGATACATAACCAGGGAGTAAAACAACCAAATAATTTTTCAAATTCCACTAGTTTTATAAAATGAGGGCTAAACAAAAGAAATACATTTAAGAATATCGAATATTATCTTAAAATAGACAAAAATGTTTCACTAATTCACATAATTTGATTCTCATACATAAGTAACTGAAATCTTTCATTTTGACGAGTTCCACGAGAGTCTAGTTTTTTCATAGCTTGTTGTTGCCTACGTCACAGCTGCTGAATCAGCAAAAATATCGAACAGTCGTCAGCTGCCCGTGTGCAGCATTTTCCTGAAAAAGAAAAGTTGATTTATGGTCTTAATCTCTCAAGTAAGTGTTTTTAAATATCTTTTTCATAGTCAGAGTAGTTTTAGAATAAGTTTTTTGGACTTTTTGGGGTTTTTTTTAATATATGTCAGACACGACCTTTAAACAGGGGTGCAATCCTTAAATTTCAATTATTGAAGATAATTTCGATTACAAGGAGACAGACTACTTTTATTCTTACCAATGTTATAAAAAACAGCACATTTTAATGCCACAATACTTGTGGCGAACGCCTGTTTTTTTTTTCTTTTGAAATGTACTCACGCATTTTTTTGGTGGTCGAAACCAAAATATATTTTGGATATGAAAATACTTTTGAGATTATCTTTTCCAAATATTAAGAAGGGCCGGGCTGGGATGAGTTGTGAGAGTCTGTTAAATTGCGTGGGTTGCGTGGTAGCGTGGGTTCGTGGGTCTAATTTTTGGTGTGGGTCAAAAATAAGCGTGGGTAATTTTTAGTTTGGCGTGGGTCCAAATTGAGCGTGGGTTCGTGGGTGCGTGGGTTAGTAAATTTTTGGCGTGGGTCAATTTTTTTTGGCGTGGGTTATATTTTCGGTGTGGGTCAAATTTTTGGCGAGGGGCAATTTTTTTTGTGTGGGTTATATTTTCAGAGTGGGTCAAATTTTTGGCATGAGTTATATTTTGGGCTTGGTCTAGATTTTGGGGGTGGTCAAATTTTTGTCTTAATTTAATTTCGATTAGACGTCGATATATAGACCGAAAACATTTTTGTATGGATTATATTTTTCGTGTAAATTATCTTCTTTCTTTTACTCTACTCCAAACGCTCTTACTTAAACTGTTATTGGGATAAATTGTTCACTTTATATGGTAATTCAATAAATATTATTGATATTAACGTTTCAGGAGCTTTTGCCTTCCAGAAAGTGACCCTCAGCAATATTACCATGCAGCCAGCAAATTACTGCACAGTAAAATTTCCCTCAGGAATAAGTCTCGGGTTATTATCTCATGATGTTAACACAACCCTCTACCTCTTCAAACCAAATCGAACATCATTAATCATCGTTTGATTAAAAATGATTATAAATTTTTTTAAAAAATAACAATTTGTTTCATCATAATCATAAAGGTAGGGCAAGTTGATTAACTGATTGCTTATAAATAGGGTGTTGTTTTGCTGATTTTCTCGAGACCATTCTACTAATTAACGTGCTTTTTGAGGTTATTTTTAATGGGGTTGTTTTTTCCAAGTGAAGATCATCAATATTTTCAAGAGATACTGAATTTTACCTTTTCAAAAAACTTTTTTAAAAAATAAATGTATTTTTATTGCTTTTTCAGATACTTACTAATTGGCAGTTAAATTAAAATGAAATTATGTATACGCGGTTTTTGCTTATTTTCATGAAATTTGAAAATTCTAAACCCTCAAAACGAGAAAGTACTGTCAAGCGAATTCATGGAAATATTTTAAATATTTTCACTATAAAAAAGTTATAAGTCCAGCGTCGTTTTGAAAAGCAGGGACTCTTACTTTGATTTTGCGCTACTAAACTTATAATACAGTAAAATCTCGGAAACTCAAACTCTGGATAACTTGAACTCGGGATAACTCTAACTTTTTCTTTGGTCCATTCAGAGACAATTGAACTACATTTCCTTCTGATAACTCGAATGTGTTCATGCTGGTGTTAATTTCAAAAATGATTTCCTTTGAGTAATTTAATTTCAGTCAGAAAACCTAAAATAATTAATTCCTATTGGAGCATTTGGTGCATATAACTCAGCTCTCAAAACATTTGTGCATCATAAATTCCAAATACCAAAAACATTACCAAAATAAAAACGGTCTATGATCCGACGCATAATCAAAACTAACCCACTCCAAAAAGTTGACACACGCTGAACATACAATCCTTAGAACAAAATCTCAAAACCCATCCTCAAAATATTTACACCGAGTATGTACATCCGTGGCAGCGGATATACATTCAAGATGGAATATATCATAGGTATATCGCATAGAGAGGTTCATCGAGAGAAAAGCAAAAGAGATTTCTAGTCAAAATCCTCAACGAAAATATAACCCACGCCAAAAATATGACCCATGCCGAAAATTTGACCCTCGCCAAAAATTATTTTACCCACGCACCCACGAACTCACACTCAATTTAGACCCACGCCAACTTGAGAATGATCCACGCTTAATTTTGACCAATGCCAAAAATTAGACCCACGAGTCCACGCACCCACGTAACTTATCAACCCACGCACCCACGCCACCGACGCTACCACGCATCCCACGCAATTTAGCAGACTCATTAAAAAAGCATAGCACAATGTCCTTTCTGGAAGCAATTAATACTTTATTGCAACAAACATTTGTGACAAAAAAATTTTGGGAAAAATTGCATTCTGGAGAAAAGTAATTTTGAATGTTTTGACAAAGAATTGAGGTTTTGGAAAAAATTTAGGAATTGTTCCTAAGCCAATTTTTGATAAATTTTGTTTTAATTTGTTTTAATGCCAAAAAATGTTTTTTTTGCATTTTAATTTCAGTTGCGCTAAAGTAACATATTTTGCAGCATTTTAATTTTGTTTTTGACATAAAAATTCATTTTTCACAGCATTTTAATTTTGCGGTTTTTGTTTTCTGACTGTGAAACCATGAAATTTGCATGCCGCAAAGTTTTCTTGCAATAAAGTATTTGAATATTTAAGTTAATATTGAAATCGTTGATGTAGATGCTATACAACTATTGACGCTGGAAATGCCCCCAAAAAATGTCTAAAGATTTAAAAAAAAATTGTGGTTTAGTAGGTTGGGATACGAAAATAGCCAACATAAAGGTCTCTAAAGATGCATACTAGTCCAGTCGTTAAAGTCAAAATTTTGCCTAAACCTGGAAAAAAATCATGCCAAGCTGAAATTTGGCACAAAGTTTCCCTTTGATATGTAGATTCACCAATAAAAAAGCCCCATGAAATCTGGTTGAGAAAATTGAGATACTCGCCATTTTTAAAAGTGGTGGAAATAGTTATGTCCAATTTTCAAAATATTTTATTTACTCTGAATATAGGCATGTTTGGGGTCGTTGGAAAGGCAGTTTTATTCTAGTTATCCTCTGCTACACAAAAAAACATTAAGGAAACCAGAAAAGAATTGCATTCAATTCTCTAAATTTAGTATTTCCTGAATTTTAGGGGAAAAACACACTGAAAACATTGAAAATGAAGTGATAAAAGGATAAAGCGAAGTTTTTATTTGTACTTTGAGTTTCATGCTGCTATATCCAGCAACATTCTTCAGCAAACTAAACTCGTTAAAAATTTTACTTCAATAGTACCAAAAAAGAATATGATTTCGATGAAAAGATTTCAAATCTATGACGTCAGTCGTTATACTTTATGAGCAGAACTATCAAAAGAAGGGAACTAAATCCGAGGAAACAATTGAAAGTTGCGGACGGAAATCAAGAAATACTTCTAATCAAGTCCCAGACCTTATTCCGTTTGAAAATGAACTGTTTGACTTAGTAAATAACAGTGAGTACTGTATAAGGGAAATTTAAGTAATTTCCAATAAAAATTGAAAATTGGAAAAAACGTCATACCAGCTAATAAAACAGCAAAAGCATGTATCAAATGGCCCAACACAAATATAGTCAGGTTACTAACAATACTGGAGGAGAAATGTTGAAAAACGAAAAAATTGTCGAATGGCTTAATGTGAAACAGCTGTTTCTTAACACTGAAAGATCACAAAAACAGGTATGACAACCATCCGACAACGCAACTTATCACCAGCAAAAAACAAACTCGAGAGAATCAGTAAGGAAATTTTAGAAAATATTAATAGACAACTTAAATAAATTTGATCTTGAATCAATAGCAAAGTACTACAGACACGATCACATGGTTCCGAAATATTCAAGGCAACCCTAATTGTACTATTTTTATTTTAGACAATATAGGACATTTATTCCTCGATAAGTAAGAAATTACTAAATGACGCAACACCATTTGCAAAACATATATTGAACGCTAACGAAAACGAAAGGCGACAAAAAACTGGAAAAAGATAGGCAAAAAACTCTTGGGCGTAATCGATATGATATTTATTTAGAAATCATGATAAATTTATAAATGCTTTAATATTAGAAAAAAATAAAATAATAAAAATAATAGTTGTCCTAAGATATAAAACAAATGCAAAAATGATTTCATAGATTTCGGGAAAACAGAAGACGACTATTAATAGTCTTGTCACTGTACCCAAGTGTGCTCGTAAATCAGAGGTTAAAATTGCACTAAATGTTAACTTAAAGCGTATATTTAGTTTTAATACAAAAATGAAAATATTTAAAACACTTGAAGAAAAAACAATAATGATAATAATAATATACTGGAATGTTACCTAGCATCGAAAAATATTCACTGACACTATCAACTGATAAAAGAAATTCCTACAATTTAGATTTGAAGAGAGAAAAAGATTTAGAGTTTGTTATTTCTGGTTTATCGAGAAGAAGGCTATCCCAAACCTGAGGTGAGGTAATCGTTAGGGTGTTAGACAGTGTAAAAGTATGTGAGCTGGTAAGGTGTTATTTGTTGAAGCAAATATCAAAAAATTATGCGAAAGAAAATATAGGACTATACAGAGACAATGGTTTGTCCCTATTCAATAACATCAGTGGCCCAGAAAGTGAAAGAATTGAAAGCTTTGCATTATGAAGAAGCCCTTAATAGGTCAGGAAACAATCACACCTTCCAATACCAACCAAGTGTACCCACAAATAACAGAAAATAAAATTAGAAAGAAAAACCTAATAACAACGTGAGTATGAACATCGGAAGGTTTCTTTGTATTATAAAGAACCACTTGTCACCTCAGCACAAGTTACACAAACTATTCAACAAGACAACGTCAAAATTAGCTAGAGCTGCATGCCCAGCATAAAGAGAATGATCAGTACCAACAATTATAAAATTTTATACCCAAAAGCAGAAGAAGAAGAAAAATAGCAATTTCCGAAATAATCTTCAGTGAACATTGAACAACAAATGCCTCACCAAAAGTATTGCTTACTGTATGAAGAAACAATCAACTCTAATCTAAAAGATCATCGAGCAAAGAAATACATAGGTCTATGCAACACTACAGTCAAAACACGATATAACACTCACATGCATTCATTCAACAACAAAAAAATAAAAATAGTGCAGCTTCATCCGGTCAATACTGGAACATAATAGAGAAATGAGGGCAACCAATTGTAAACTGGAACATAAAAGACATGCCACAGCATATAAACCAGAAACAAAGAAATGCTCTCTGTGCCTGAATAAAAAACTGGAAGTAACTACACAAAATGATGACGATACTTTAAATAAGTGGAGTGAAATTTTATCGAAATGCAGACATCAGCAAAAGTTTCAATTAGTTCCATTTCCATATGAACGACTGACGCCATAGATTTTTTAATACTTTTATTGTAATTTTTTGGTACCATTGAAGTGAAATTGTTAACTGGTTTAATTTGCTGAAGAATATTACCAGATATGGCAGCCTGAAACTCAGGGTACAAACAAAAGCTTCGCTTTTTTCTTTTATCTGTGTAGTTATTTTTATGCCTTTCGACATTTATAATCATTACTCAATTAAAATATCGAATCTGGAAAACGAAAAGAAAACCTTTTCTAATGATGAAAAGAATAGGTACAATTGCATTAATTTACTATAAGAATTTTTTCTAGCCATGTTTCAAAAATGTCTAGAAAAAAGTACAGTAATAATATCTTGTAAGAATATAATGAATATAGAACCGCAAATTTAAAACACGTTCAATCATCGTATTCTTACTAACCCCTATTTTCCCATGGGCTTTTTTGGTATTATGTAGCGAAGGGGGGCGGGGGCAGATTCCACCCTGCCCCCCCCCCGACTCCCCTAAGATCTCAAGATCTAGAAGGAGTTATGAAACCAAACTTTGTCCACTAATACCACAACACTTGATGTACAAAATTACGTGATATTTATTCTGATGACGTCATCACATGACAGTAATGGTCCCGATTTTGCCGATTTTGTCGATTTTCGAGCCTGAAATTTTCAAGCACAATATTTTTTTCACAAAATTGGTGTACATACTATTGTTATGCTGTTCTATCAGAATTTAGCCACAAAAAGCACATTTGACCATGTTATTCTTGGTTTTTTAAAAATATTTCGTATTTTTACTCGATTTTCAGAAATAGCGGATATTTCAATTTCCTCAATAAGATTTCATGGGGCTTTTTTTTGGTGATTCTACATGTCAAAGGGAAGCTTTGTGCCAAATTTCAGCTTGGCATGATTTTTTTCCAAGTCAAAACCTAAAACAACTCGACTACTGTCAACTATGAAATTCAAATGCCATAACAAATATTACTAATAAGAGCAACTACGAAATTAAACTGCATAAAAAATGTAGTTTTTCGGCAGGAAAAAGTTGACAAAATGTTTTTTGTCTTATATAAGAGAAAGTGCTTTCTTTTCAGATATATAACAAGAATAAAAACTTATTGAATACAATTAGTTATTCGATGTCTAGATGCCGCAATTCTTTCCCTTAAACATTCAAAATGTAGCCACGTGCCTTTTTAAAATTTTTGATTAAATTATGAAGTGAAATTAAAATGCCCCAAAATTATTGCTTTTAATAGAAATGTGAAATTAAACTACTGTACCACAAAATGCGATTGCCTTCAAATATAACAGCAAAATTTTTATTCCAACAAATTTGAACTAAAGTGTTAAAAGGAGTGACAATATATGACTCTTAAACTCGAAACTTCCAAAGAATATTCATCTTTACTAATGGCATTCAATATTACTGCCTATACTATTTTGAATTAATTTTACTATTAATTTTCGGCACTATTCAAAGAGACAAATCTGTGCACTCAACAATAATAAAGTATATATATAAAAATAAATTTCTTCAGATGAAAATATGCCTATAACCAGTAACAAATTATTACTTATATACAAAAATCTTTCAACTTATGCTCGTTTGTATGCTCGTTCAGAAATATGCAGCATTGCTTGAGAAGAATATATAGTATGTTTGAAAATAATTTAATCATCTCATATATCGAATCATAAATCTAAAATTTTCTAATATTTTTAGTAATTATCGTGTATCTTCTGTGTTTATTCTTCACATCTCAAATATCTGATGTCTTTTAGCTAATAACACAACTTTCAGGCAATAATAATAAATCACAGTATTTAGTACTTTTCGTTACCAAATGTCATATTCAAGTGAATAGCATGTCTTGAGGCATTAAGTTAATTGCTGATTGATTATACGCCTATGCATCTCGAAACGAAAATCGAATATTGGCTTTTATGTTGCTAATATGGTAAACGTCCTGCTAACGAACGGTTATATATGTCTTGCAAATCTTTTCCACTTCGTGATAACAACTGAGAATAAAATATCCAACAATATTTTTGGCTTATTTACTCTGAAGGCTGGGATCTGTTTTTGAAAGTCTTTTTTACATCTTAACCATTGGCACTCTTAACCATTATTCTCAAAATTTGCTTGATGTGAGTTGATTGAATAATGATACTGAATTGCCATTCTTCCTACTATCTGCCGGGCAAATGATTTGTCTGTATCTTCTGATTTTGTTTGGCTAGCTCAGCAGCTTTGGTAGCTAGCTAGCTAAAATGTTTTTCATACGTAGCTATACCCTTGCTTCATCCAAAGTTTACACAATAGAATTACTGCTAAATTTGATACCCTTCATAATAACTCTTGCACAAGTTTCATATTTGTAAATTCAGTTGACTGGAGTTGATAAAATAGCTTAAATATCAGGAAGAATCATCAAAACACCCTCTTCCAGCCACCTTTGTCGAAGTCATTCTATGTTTTTATTTAGGCTCGTAAGAGCCGTCGAAGGATTTTCAACATTGTAAACGAAGAAACGGTAAGAATGGCCTGAATGACCAGACAATGAACTCTCTTATGACTATGATTTTTACTACTAAATAAAACATTGATGTTTATCAGTCTACATCTTTTTGCCTGCCGAAACTAAGGATTATGTAATTCATAAATGCAAACATTGATATATCAGAGAGCTGTGTTCGTAAGAACTTATAATATAATTTGCAATTAATATGATGCTTATATACTGGAACTGTTCAATTTCTGAAACAATGAATGATGGAAGCTATTAAAACTGGAGCAAGGGGCAAATTAAATAAATCTTTGCTTTCATTGCAAACAATATCAGCTATATAATAAAACCATGTTGATCTTTTTTCTACGAGAATTCCTTTCATCATTAACCACTATTTTTTTACCAATATCTTAAAATTTCATAAAATGTGTCGTCCTATATACAACTCCATGGCTTGGGGTAAATAAGTGACATGTCTTGGTTAAAAAAAAGACACTCATATACAGAACAGCTTGCATCATATTTTATGTGAATGATGTTATTAGCTATATATGGCCAGTGGAAATAGGAATGATCAGAAATAAATTAAAAAATACATGAAAAAACACTACTTATCCAAATATTTTTTAATGTTCCTTTTATTACTTCACAGGACAAAATTTGACACATGCCTTTCAAGCAAAATTGCAAGTTTACCATGATTTCCTTCTTGTCGCTTAAAAAATACTATGTTGTAATGACTATATCATGTATGTACAGCTATATGAAAACATTCTAGAAAGAAAATTATGGAGAGCAACTTCTGATATCATTTCCTGGCGTCGATATGAGTCGAGAAAAGTGCAATCAAATGTCAAATTTATCCCGATTCGATACAATTTGTTTCGTCAGAATTGATGCTATATAGCTAGCTATTTTGCTAATGTGCCCCCCCCCCTGATAGTTTTTGTTTCATAAGCTTTGAATTATAATGACGTTTTGCCTAATACTTTGTGACCTTTCAATGACTACAATCAAAAATTTACTTCATAGCAAATAGGGTTAAAACAAGGATGTGTTCCTGTTCCTATGGGTGGCGGAATAACTGGTGATATACAAATTAATGATACAGAATAACATTCTCTGCTGAAGGCGAAATATAAAGGGCTTGAATAAAAGTTGATGTTAGAGCAGTTGAAAGCGGATCCTAAAGTAAATAACTCAACCAATAGTCTAGAGGCTGGCAAAGGTCCCTTGAGCACATCCAAGTATAGAAGGTTTGATTGCAAAATGTCATTGTATAATAAAGAGAGGTCAAAAATATTTGGTTTTCCATTACCATATACGGTCAGTTGGTCCCAGGCATGCCCAAAATATGCTGAATATGAGTCTTTTCAGAACTCCTATATATGAGCACTCATTTTAAAGGAAAGTTTAAGCAGAATTTAAATTGAAAGTTATTTTGATTTCAATAACTCTTCCATAAAGCTTACATACAATAGCAACCTATATGAAAAAGAAGTAAATATAATTTGTGCCTTCAAAAATAGCACTTCTAAGTCAAAGTAATTGATTTATCAGTGTCTTTTGAATAGGGATTGGAACAAGTATTTTCTGAACCACATGCACAATATTTGCAACAACCAATTTTCAGTTTTCGACATTTGCACACTGTTTCACGGGAGCACTTCTTGCAATTGCAAGGTAGTGGAAAATCTTCTAGTATAATTTCAGAATTGATAATTTTTGGTCGTAAATAACCGAAATCATCTTCTTCGTATCCGTAATCTAATGAACTTAGGTCTATATCTTCGTAGACAGAGTTATACCATTGGTATTTTGGAAATACGACTGCATTATGTGAAGCTTCATGCTTCCAGAGCTTGGGGGTAGCTTTTCGATATCCAATTTGAAAGAATTTCTGTAGAACGTTTCTTCCCACAGCTCATCAAAATTCTGACATTTGGAGTTAGGTGTTACACAATTTCTCTGCATCTTCCATTATCTCTACTAAAGTAAAGTGGGTCACCGGGGGCCCAACTTGGTGGCCCAACATTACTTCAAAAAAATAACTTTAAAATTATATTAAAAATCAAACAATAACAGATGA
>JANSTP010027124.1:0-15029 GCA_025330745.1 Cladonema radiatum
TTACCAAGGTTGACACTTGATCATATTATGCTGAATGTTCGATTTGCAGCTCAAGTGCTCAGTAGAAGTGTTTCCAATATATTGCAAGCTTATTACGATGAATCCACTTTTGCTACTGCAAAGTGCTCCTTTTTATGAATGAAAACTGCAGGAGTTGGAACAATACGTTAAGGAAAAGGGGTCAGATGGGTACGAACCGAAAGAAAACAGTATGTTTGAAAACGAGGAAGAATATTTTTCTTGTATACTGCACTTCATATCTGCATTGCATTCATATTACTTATATTAAAATATAGGAAAAAATTTACGTTACATTTACTGGTACTGTTTTTACCTCTATTAAGTCGCATATGGGTTTCATGTTATCTAATCTTTCCAATATTAGACCAGGATTAAATATTTGACAGATTATCTTTTTGGTAATCGACTGGTTTTCGTGCTTTATCAATTTGTTGTAAAACAAAACAGCACATTCGCATCTACTAAATGTAAGAAATTCCTTCTCCTCTTCACTAGAAATTTTCTTATCCAAAGCCCCGTATGAAAAGACAGTGTGAGACGGAGAAATGAAAAACAAGTTGCTTCGAATAACTTTGATTCCCAGATTCTCATTTCCGTTGCGTTTACGATAGGCATTATTTTAATAATATTTCTTATAAAAACGATCTTGGCAATGCTGTGGTCTAAGGCATTTTCCAATTGCTGACTGCATATGACGAATACGTTCTTGATGTCATCTTTGTTCAATAGAATGTATTTTGTAAGTTGAAAAAGCCCGTGCTCAAATTTCGGAATCATTATTCGGATTGCCTGATCAGAAAATTTGTATTTTGCCGTATCGAACATTCCGTTGTAGAAACCCCTAGGAAAGAATTCCCTTACGCTGAATACGGCTATAGTCTTTACGTACATTTCGGAGAAAAAAAGTATACATAGATTTCCGAAAAAAGTATACGAAAAAAACTATACCTAGGGTTCTTTTTAAAAGCGCCAATATCAGACCAGCGGTATTCTCGAATAAAAGGCATGCATAAATTCATAACTTCATAACTTTCAGATTATGATGGTTAGAAAACTTTGAAAATCTAGCGAACATTACCTTTAAAGCATTCTTTGAGCAATTTTTCCCTAAACATTACTACAAGAAACTTTTCAATGTGTGTTAAACTAGGTAGTTAGAAAGAATAACTGCCTCTGATAGGTTTCATGGTTTTTTGAGGTTATTTTTGCTACACTCAACCATATGTCTGAATCAAAAGATGCAAATTTCAACACACAAAGCCAAGCATTGCAGCTTCTTAAGAAGATGATGGATTTTGAATTCATATTTGTTATGATTGTGTTGAAACACATTTTTGGATACACTAGACAAACTACTCAACTAATGCAAGCAAAGTCAATGGATATTCTGAAAGGCATTGAATTTATTAAATCATAAATCAGCCAACCGAAGGCTATCAGAGAAAATAAAACTGAAAAACATGATGCTTGGTTTGAAAGTGCATCTGACCTAGGGTCTAAGATCGGTATTGTTCCAAAAAAACCTAGAACATGTGCCAAACAGACCCACAGAAATAATATACCTTCCAAAAGCCCTTCAGATTATTACAAGAAGGCTGTCACATTTCCAATTATTGACCTTGTCTTAGGCCAATTAGAGCAAAGGTTCGGCACTGATTCAGAAAAAGTTTTAACTGGTTTGTATGTTGTACCTCATTCGATGTTACAGCGACTTGCTTGAAATCAGCAAAATGTGTGGAGAACAAAATTTAGATCATGTTTAGAGTTTTATATTGATTATTTTAAAGAATTCTCCCCTCTGGCAATAGAAAAAGAAATAGAACTTTGGGAGCATCATTGGCAAAGGAAATATCTTCCGCATGAAATCCCAAAAACTATTACCCTGCAACAAATTAATCTAAATATGCTTTTTGAAGCCATGAAGAGAGCATTGAAAATATTGGCCACTGTCTCTGTGACATCATGTACTTGTGAACGGTCATTTCCTGCAATGAGGCATTTAAAGACATACACCCGACAAGAATGAAAAACGATCGTCTGAATGCCATTGAACTTATTTACATGAACAAAGGGACAAACAACCTAGCAAGGAAAGAAGAGATTCTTCAGGGATTTAACCTGAAAAGACCTCATAGATTAGATTTTGATTAGCAAGGCTTTGTAGGAAAATGTGAAATCCATAAATTTATATATCACAAGCCAAATGATTGTATCTATCAGAGCTAACTTAAAAAACGAAAATCAGATAAATATGAATAAAATTGGAAAGAAGAAGGAGTAGGCTGGCTGTGAGGGAGGTTCAAAGGTTCTTATTTTTTACCAGCAAAAGAAAAGGAAATCAAGGACTCTTTGTATGGAGGCCAGTGGTTTTAATTGATTGTTGACTGTCATTCATTCGAACAGCATTAGGTTCAAACTTCAAATGTTTAAAAAGGTGAAGAAGTAGGCTGGCTTTGAGGGAGGTTCAAAGATTTTTAATTTGTTAAAATTAACACAACATATAGATCACAAAATCTTTGAGTGGAAGCCAGTTCTTTAATTTCAATATAAATTATATACCCAGCGGTCGTGGGGGAAAATTCAGCAAAAAAGCGCTCGTAGCAATATTTGAAACTACTTCTAGCGTACCAATATATTCTTAGGAGTCCCATACTTGAAACTATAGAGACTCAATGAAAAAGCGCTCTTAGAAATATTTGAAAGTACTTGAAGCGCACCAATATATTCCTAGTAGTCCCATATTTGAAACTGCAAGAACTCAACGAAAAAGCGCTCGTAGAAATATTTGAAACTACTTGAAGCACACCAATATATTCCTAGAAGTCCGAAACTTGAAACTGCAGGAACTCAATGAAAAAGTGCTCGTATAAATATTTGTAACTACTTGAAGCGTGCCAAGATATTCCTAGTACTCATACTTGAAACTACTGGGACTCAATAAAAAAGCGCTCGTAGAAATTTTTGAAACTGAAGTGCACGAGTAAACTTCTAGTGGTCGTTCTTGAAACTACTAGTATGTAAAGAAGAAACAACCATACTAATTTTTGCAGCAGACTAACACGTCACATGTTAGGTTGAACCTACTAAAAATCCATTGGTTGTTCGTGGCAATATGAAAATACCGTGAGGGTCTCCAGGAATTATGAATTCTAATTATTTCACATTCACTGTTACTTTAACCAAAAATAATTTGTCATGCATGCAGTAGTTTCAAACTACTGGAAAAGTATACTTAGTAAAAAAAGTACTTAAGGCAACATTTGAAACATCTACAGTAAACCACTCCATTGCTATAGCGATTTTGTAATAGTATTTCAATGTAAACTATATTGATTTTTGTCAACTAAATTTAAGCATGTTTAAATATGTCAGTTAATCCTACAAATTCCTGCATGCTAGGATAGTGGCATATCAGAATCTAAAATATTGACTATCTCTGGTAAAACATTTTCAGTTTCTTGTTGAAGGTACATAGTAGGTACAAAGTATAGAATTCCTTACTTTGGAAAGGTTTTCCTTGCCATGTTTAGGTATTGATAGTTAGGAGAAGCTGCTTGTTTGTGGTTACTATTATCTAATAGTACTTCAATTGGTGGATTTTTTTCTTTCAAAGTTTATTTCTTAGAGAGTAACTTAAAGGCATATTTTTTGCGATCAGAAAATATTTCAGAACAAATTTTTGTAATGGACAACTCAAAAAAGTAGTAAATTGTGGAACCAATTTTTGCAAATCATCAGTTTTTATGAATTTTTACAGAACAAATTCTCTGAACTAGAGGTTTCTCATTTAAATTTTTCTCACACAAACTTATTTTCCTTTATAAAAATCTTTTATAAAGAGGTTCGCAAGTAAATTTGTGAATTAAATATTTTAACCAAAAATATTGGCAAATTTTATCACCTTGCTACTGTTTTGAGGAATTAAATTTTGCGATTTTAGCCCGAAATTGCAAAACTAAATTCTGCCAAATTTTGTTCCATTAGATTTTGCAATTGAAAAGATTTATGCCCTTAAGGTATGATGGTCAGTTGCCTTTGTTTTAAGAGCTGCTTCAGTTTAAGACCAGACATTAACTTACTAATCAATTTGCAAATCCAAACTAGTGAAGTTAAAATCATCACTTGTATATTGTTGATGCCAATTTTTGTACATTATCTTAGAATTAAAGCTAATTATGCATAGAAGGTCAGGGAGTAGACAGTATGAGCAGCAAAATAGGCAAATTGCTCAAGTGAGAAAACAACAGCAACAGAATGAACAACATCAACAGAATGAACGGCAACAACAGAATGAGCTACTGCAACAACTTGAGAGACAACAGCAACATCGAAACGAACGGGAGTTGGAACAGATGAGACGACAACAACAGAACAAATGACAGCAACAACAACAGAATGAATGTCAAAAACAGAATGAACGACTGATGATGATTACGACTAGTATTCTTTTTCCAAAAGAATGCGACTAGGTATTCTTTTTAGAATACCTAGTCGTTTTTTATTGATGGAGGGTGTTATGACGCCCAACTACGTTATGTAGTAGACAGACTAAGGCGTTACACTTGAAATGTTGGGCGTAAAATTGGCGTTATTAGATGATAACACTCTTAAGCAACAGGGCAGGGTTTCCATGTCTCAAATTATTGGAAAAAGAATACATAGCTCGTAATCATCATCTAACGGTAGAAGTTAGGCGTTACCAGACAGGCTATTAGCTAAGCTAGCTAGCTAAAAAATCAATTGACACATCGAAACAAACGTGTGGATTAGACCGTTTCCGATCAATCTCTGTCAAACTCTTATGGAGCACCGTAGATGTTGCCTGTCAGAGAGTCAGATTGGAAATGGCAAAGGGCTAGCTTTTGAAAACTGCCCTATATTTATAGACGGTGGTGGTGCAATCGCTCTGCCTATGCCCATATATGGGCATAATGCTTTGGTCTGAAATGGCTCTCGGCCAATCGGATCGTGGGAAAAGAACAATGGAATATGGGGAATCGACCAATCGGAATGCGAGAAAACAAGAACAATTGAATCGTTCCTGTGGTGCAATCGAGATGTCGATAAATAAGACGACAGACCTTAGTAAAAAATATGACAAGTTGGCAACAATGAATTTCTTAATGCATCATTTTGATAAATGTACAGCATGGCACAAGATGTTGGAAAAATACCACCCTGGAATTGGATTTATCTTTCCACGCCCTTGTTTTAATTGCAAGTTGTGTGATTTGTTATATGACTTCACTTGTTTTGGCGACTATTTTTCAGAGAGTTACAGTATCGAGGAATTTCCCGACGAGCTTTTGCAAATGGTTAAAGAACAAAAGAAATTGAGGAGCTCGACTGTGCGTGACCAGATTTTCATCAATACTTACGAAGTACTTTGCGACAAATGGAAATCGAAAAGCTTAGATCAGTACATTTGCGGGCTGATTGTTTCTACTGAAAAACCGAGCTTGGCAATCGATATGGATATTATTGAAAGATTCAAAATCTAGCGGAGAGCTTTTTAAAGAAGAGGTGTTTTCCCTAAAAAACTTACAGATTTTTTGAATGAAAACTGCAGGAGTTGGAACAACACAGTTAACGAAAAGGGGTCAGATGGGTACGAACCGAAAGAAAACAGTATGTTTGAAAACGAGGAAGAATATTTTTCTTGTATACTGCACTTCATATCTGCATTGCATTCATATTACTTATATTAAAATATAGGAAAAAATTTACGTTACATTTACTGGTACTGTTTTTACCTCTATTAAGTCGCATATGGGTTTCATGTTATCTAATCTTTCCAATATTAGACCAGGATTAAATATTTGACAGATTATCTTTTTGGTAATCGACTTGTTTTCGTGCTTTATCAATTTGTTGTAAAACAAAACAGCACATTCGCATCTAGTAAATGTAAGAAATTCCTTCTCCTCTTCACTAGAAATTTTCTTGTCCAAAGCCCCGTATGAAAAGACAGTGTGAGAGGGAGAAATGAAAAACAAGTCGCTTGGAAAAACTTTGATAGGCCGACTTGGTAGGCGTATGTGTCTGTTGAAACTGATTAACTGTTCTTCTCTTAAGATATACAGATTGACAGATGAATTTATTATCTGTACGCCTCTGTTCTTATCGTTTAGCGTGATCATCGGAATAACTATCGGCGTTGTATGACTGGGAATAAATATACATTGCATATGCTGAAATGATATATGGACTTTCATGCTGTATTTACCCATTTCAAATTCCCAGATTCTCATTTCCGTCGCGTTTACGATAGGCATTATTCTAACAATATTTCTTATAAACACGATCTTGGCAATGCTGCAGTCTAAGGCATTTTCGAATTGCTGACTGCATATGACGAATACGTTCTTGATGTCATCTTTGTTCAATAGAATGTATTTTGTAAGTTGAAAAAGCCCGTGCTCAAATTTCGGAATCATTATTCGGATTGCCTGATCAGAAAATTTGTATTTTGCCGTATCGAACATTCCGTTGTAGAAACCCCTAGGAAAGAATTCCCTTACGCTGAATATGGCTATATTCTTTACGTACATTTCGGAGAAAAAAAAGGATACATTGAGTTCCGAAGAAAAGTATATGAAAAAAACTATACCTAGAGTTCTTTTTAAAAGCGCCAATATCAGACCAGCGGTATTCTCGAATAAAAGGCATGCATAAATTCATCACTATGAAGAAATTTATGTAAACAAAGACTCACTTTCGGACTAATTTATGTCATCTGATATTGGCGCTTTAAAGACAGAGCTTCAAAAAGAAGGGAAGGAAGAACACATTTCTTTATCTTAAAGAAAATACTATATTTTCTATTATAAGTTGTTTACAATAAGTTTGCAATAAGTTGAATAAGTTCTTTTACTTTTGAGTAATTAGCTGTGTAAACAAAGACATCTGTTCTTTTGTTTCTTAAAAAATTTAATTTCAGCTTCCGTTTCAACTTCCTCAAAGTAATAGACTTTTATCTTATTCAATCCACGTCCTTTTAACAATTTCGATCTCAGTCTTCCTATTCCATCTGTAAGAAGTCCGAAGGCTAGCAACATTTCAGTTTTCGGAAGTATTTTTGCGACTAATGGAGCTAAAGCTCCGGTGAAACCCCCTGATTGTCTTCTTGACTTCTTTCGAACTGTCCAGCGTCTCATTTTTGCATAAAAGGAGGTCGATTTTTGAGCTTGAAAATTTTCAGCAAATTTGGACAATAGCAAAAACTAATACCTTTTAATAATAAAATTGTCTTTCTCGAAACGTGCTGTAGTCGACGACGATATTATGACCGACGAAGAAGAATACGAAGAAGTTGTCATCAGAAAAAAGAAAAAGACAGAAGATTCTAAGACATGATAGACATGTTGGCTTTGACGGAATCTATGGTTAAGAAAGAGTTCTTACCTTCTCTTACCCTGTTTGAGTGTGTAGGTATGGCGCTGCCGATACTCGATAACAAGTCGAATAAACCGTGTAGATCGTTCTACCTATACATGAAATGTAGGATATTGGAGCTGGCTAACCTATTGGAGACAATAGAAGAAATGGCTAAGTCCGAGAAGAAGGGACAATTCTTTCACGACCTGTGGCAACTTGTGAAAGACAAGAATAAGCAAGAATGCAAGCATGCTCATCTCACCTGATATCAATGTAAATATGCCGGCGAAACAAAGACATACATTCGTCAAAATAATGCATGTGGATTGAGATTCATATCGCAAATTGGTAGTGTGGGTAAATCGCAGTACTATCACGAAATACCCGACGTAATTAGTGTCACTGCACCGTATCAGATAAGGCAGATGCTCATCATACAATCATTGAAGCCGTACGAAAGATTCATGTTCTATGTGAAAGCTTTTGTCGATCGAGACCATTCGGATCGAGACCATTCGGCTAACAAACTCGAAAACGGCGTAAACCTTCAGTACAAGATCGAAATGGATAACGATGCGAGGGCAGAAGATTTCGGTAAAGCAATGGTCGATATTTACCTTACGGAATTGCAACAGAACACTGCCAAAATTGCTAATTTTACAGCCTCGATAACCTAAAGTGTAAATTTTTTACAGAATAAAAAATTATTTGCTGTCTTTACTTTTACCTGTTTTCTCTTACCCTTTTTTCTTCTGTTTTTTGCAGCAAATTTTGCTATTAATATTCTTACTTGTTTATCGTTTCAGGTACGTAGAAAAAAATATAGGAATGAAATGCTTCATATGCAACAGGAAGGTCAGAAAGGGATCTTTTTATACCCACTTGGAAATACGCCACAAGGAGGGCAATTTTTTGTTTACTGATCTTATCAATACGCTGCTGTCGAGAAAAAAATGCTGCATCGGCGCAGTGATGATAGATTTCAAAAAACAAGAGACCAAATTGGAAAGGGCTTGTCACAAGTGCGACGGATGTAACTGGGGACAGTTTAGCCAAAAGCATCATATGGGCGAAAATGGGTGTTTGCAAGAAAACGATTCGGATATAAGCAATACAGAGGAGATTGATTTGGACGCTTTTCAGGACGAATACGAATGTACTAGAAAATATGATGTAGAGCCTGAAAAATAAATAATATATATAGATGATCAATCCCTTCTCCCTAGATGCTCACGAGAAAAAGTTTGCGGGGGACGACTACTTGCATTTGCTCAGAGTGTACGACCACTATTCCAGTGCCATCAAAGCGATGACCGACTTGAATTTCAAAAGCATTCAGACTGTGCTGCACGAAAGCGATGTGCTCACGCCTTTGGTTAGGGATGTTCCAAACATTACGCAGGTTAAAGATATCGAAAGAAAGAGAAGGCTGTTCGATAAGACCGATCCTTTGCTCTATACTACCAAAACGTTCAATTCGGATATCTACAAGGAGATTTAATATCCTGCGAGGAAAAAAACCTAGGATCATAGCAAACGTTTCAAGGGTGGGCGATCTGGTGGAAAAGGTCACCAAGAACACCTCGAATCCACCACCTCTTTTCCCCGACCGCATGGTGAGGGAAAGACCTTTCCATATCCAACATGCCGTAGACAACGTAGTGAGGAACAACGAAATGGTGATCGGCGATAGTATGCAGAGCGATGTCATCATGTTGGAAAGAAACGACATGATCAATCAGATCGAACATCATTTGAGAATAACGTTGCCAGACGACAAATTTTATCCCACTTTGAACGGACTGTTGAACATGGCTATGGAGGCATGTGACATTGTATCTCTGCATTCCGTAGAAGACGAATTCAACAACATCGTTTTCGAACAAAATGCCATGAACAGACGACGGATGAAATTTCCACCGCAAGATTCAGTCGACGCCGAATAATTTGAATATGATAGACGGTATCGTCGATCAATCGTTCAACGACATTAGTGTTTCGTCTACTACTTCAGTAATGCCTAACAGTTTACCCAGTAGCACAGCTCCTACCCCTAATTTTTTATCGGTGGAAACTGTCGGGGGTAGGGATACGGAATTGGATTCTCTGTTGGATTCAAGCTCCGAGGAAATACAACAAAAACAAGAAACCATTCCCAAAGGTGTGCATAATGACGAGTTTCTCGCAGAGAACACACCAGAAAAATTGTACAGGATTTTAGCACTATACGATTCTACAAGAGGAGCTTTCAATAGATGGTTGTGTTCTCAAACGGGTAGGGAATGTTTGAGAGTTAATCAGATAGGCATACAGTTGGATGGAAGTGTTTACCTGGGTAACATGTTGGTGGAAAACCACAACATGATCACCTTTCTGAAGACGATGAACGACGAGAATTTGGAACTGATAGAATCCCTGTACGTCGAAACAAACTATTTGGTTAACCAGAAAATTAATGATCCGCAGGATAACATGGAATTGAACTACATGATCTTCTATAAATTCTTAGTGGGAAGACATAATTCAAAAGCGATGAGCGGTCAGTTGGAGAGGTTTTATTTCAGGCATTCTACGAGATTCCAAGACGATGTGTATTTCGATAGACTACAAGAAAACGCACCTACGGAAACGTTAAAGACCCTATTGAACGAAATAGTCGACAACAGACCGAACAGTACTTTCTTTCGTGAGTTATAGATTGAGAAAACCATTTTTGGATATCATAGGTCAGATGGGTCGGTACGAGACTGCCCTTACAAAAGGACTGATGGCGTACAATATCGATCTTATGCGTGAAGACAAAATAGAAGTGCTGAGGCAATGGTTCAAAGAACAGATGCAAGGCACCATACAAAATTGGAATGCAGCAAGCATGATTCAAGCCATCATCAATTCGTCTAGTTTTCTAAGATATTATTTTTCCTACTCACCATTGTTCTGGGAGACTATAGTGGAGATGTGGTTGAACACAAATACGTTCTACACGGAAAACGGAGAAGCTCTGTTCACTGCTAGGGCTAGAAGTCTTTGGCATTTACGACATCCCCAGCTTGTTGGCGATGTGCGCAAGTTACGAAAAGAGAATGCTATTCTATCGCATGTTGCAAATACCCAAAACGACACTCCATTATACCGCCAAAGCGAACAATTTGGAATTGGACAGGAGCTTCGTATTGGCGATGAAAGAATACTTCAAGAGGATATCGATTAACTCTTTGTACACCGAGCAACAGTTAGGTAACGTTTTCTTCGTATTTCTTTCGAGAATGTTGAACGCTTTGCAGGACTATCGTAAAACGCACAAATTTCTACTGTCCGTTCCCTCAACTCCTAGAGGGCTTCCTCCCGCACCGTCACCTCTGGGTGGAATACAGCAATTCGTACAAGACGTTCCCAAAAGTATTCCTCAAGTAGAACCTATCTTTCTGAATTTGTACGACGTGTCTGATGTATCGATGACATCGTTAGCACCTACTGCCACAGAAGAAAGTGATACGGGCGGTCTGTATCCTAATCTTTCCAACATTTTGGACTATCCACCTCAACCATATCATTTTGTCGAAGAAATCAGTAATCAACCGGAGCAAGAGGAAGAAAAAATAAATACGGAAGGACGTGTTGCATATCCAATACTTCTCGATCCAGAAGAATTTCCGCCTCAGCCTTATCATTTCGTCGAAGAGATAGGAGAGCCGTCAATAACGAATCCAATACAACCGTATACCTACGTTCCTCCATCTACCTCCGAATATGAAGTAACACCTGCGGAGGAACTAAACAACTATATCGACAAAAACGACAACGACAATGATTATGAATCTGTTAGAAGTACAACAAGAGAAATTACGTTAGTTTCGTCTTCTCTTGGTACATTTTCAACAACTTCAACAACAGAGGAGGCTGGTAAATCGACTACTGACCTGTCTGAAGTTGTGTTTTCTGTTACTGGCGGTTCTGGTCGTATCGAAAAATATCTCTGTTGATCAGCCAGGATTGATCGACAACATTGACGATGAAGAGCAATATGAAGAAGAAGGAGAAGAAGAAGAACCACAATCACTTTCGTACCAAAACTTGCTCTCGAATGTATCTTAAGCAGAAGAAGACGAGCTTGAATCCGAAAATGAACCCGATTACTTATCCGACATTTCCGATGCTAGAGAGGAAAAAGGATTGTTGAGTTATGCAGGCATCAAGAGAAGTTTCAAAGACATAAAAAAGCTGTATGCAGGAGGAAGAGGTCAATTGAATAAAATAAAACTGAAAGAAGACAAGACGTATCCTGAGGGTAAGAAACAAAAAATTAACGAAGATCTTGAAGATGCTTGTGAAGAAGAATTGAAAAATCCCCCAATATTCAAAGTAGCAATGCCCTATTATCAACAAGTTCCCTAAAGTTTCAATCAACAAGTTTCCATGAAGGCCATGAAAAGGAAACGTCCAAAAGAATCTGCTCAAAACAACTTAGCCTACAGATGGTTACAAACTCAAAACCTAGGTTCTCTGACCGACACCTATTTGGAAAGTCATTTCACCCTGAGACCCGTGAGAACAGATCTGTTGAATTTCGACTGCAGGAATGACTACTCTGGACGATTTCAAACCCCACATGACCAACAATGTTGATTTGGATTTGGACGACCCCTACAAGATTTTCGGAATAAAAAGAAAAGGCATTCGTAGATTGAATTTGGAAATCCACGGGATGTCCATAAACTTCTAACGTTGACCCAATTCAGATTTAAGCAAATTGGCAATGCAGCTAGACGTCAGTATAAATTCAATGAACAGTTCTCCATGACCATTATTGGATGGATGCAAAACAAGATGTACGAGCTCTTAGTGGATATATTAAACGACTCTACAGGAGAGCGGCCAAGGAACCTGCCAGCAAGATCTTCGCAAAGGAAGAGGATGAAATATGGAACAACAGAGAGCAGGCGTTGAAAAAACTACAGAAAAGTAACCATAAGATTGACAAGGAACTGGTGAAGCAGTTGTTGGAGTTAAGAAAGTATAATGACGATACTCGAGAGGAAAACAGTCGCAAAAAAAGAACATTGTTTATCAGACCTCCGTTCATACCAAACAGTGTTGTAGACAGGTCGACAGCCTTGTATGCCCCACTGCCATTGATGTTTTTTCACGTCGATTTAGCCAACATGATGACGTTCAACGAGAAATACAAATAGGCATTTATTGCCGTCGACGTGTTTAATAGTGGTGTTTTCATAAATCCAATGGTGAGGAAATCTAAAGAGAGTCTCGTAACAGTTCTCGAATAATTTTACTATACCAACGATGCGAAAGATAGGAATGTAAAAATTCAAAGCGATGACGGTGCAGAATTCCATAATCATTGGGTAGAGGAGTTAAATGAAAGATTTGGTGTCACGTGGTTTTTGACACGTCGAAATGGCGGTCATGCATTCTATGCTGAAGAAAGAATTAAAGACATCAAGAATCTAATTTCTGAGCAAGTTAATTTGAAAGTGACTTATTTGGAAAAAAAAGAAAAAATGCACAAACGGCGATCAACGACAGGATGAACGAAGGAAAATACCGAGGGTATTCTCCACGTCACATGTGGAATGTAGGGAAGAAGGGAAAAGAGGGTCTCATAGCGATGCAGATCATGCGTGGACGACGAATCGGTGCTCGTAACAAAGTATTAAATCGTTACGATAGAAAAAGAGACGAATGTAGAAAGAACGTGACGCTACTTCGATTGTTGAAAATAGGCGATAGAGTGCTCGTAGTGTCTTACAGAATCAAAAAGAGCGAAGCGTTGAGATTATTTGACAAAAAAACTACGCAGAAGAGGACTTACTACAAGAAGAATAGAATGTTCGAAGTTATAGCTATCAGACCCGTACATAATTACGAGGATGTGAGCGACCGATGGAGAAATGCTTATAAATACGAATACAGGGTTCGAGATGTTGAAAGTCATAGCCTGATTAAAAACTGGTTGTTGAGATACGAATTGTATAAGTTGTAACATGTTTTTATAGGCGAATGAGATATTGTATAACGAAAATGGAGTTTTTTCTGTACCTACTTCTCAGAATACTCGATATTTTTAAACTTCCACAAAATGTCTTCAAAAAATCCGATGAGATAAGCAAAAAATTCATGACCGATTGGTGGCAATCGTCGAAATTCGAATATAGTGTGAAATCGAATTCTTTCAGCATCAAAGAGGCGTTTGGAACGGGAAACTATTTCGAATACAGAGGCATTAAACCATATCCGAAACCAAAACATTCCAACGAAGATTATTTCTGTTATCAAAGTTTTGGGAAAGGTGCATTTTTGACATTCACAAACAATTATAAAAAAGTCATAGGTTCGTTCGTATTAAACAGAGGTGGTAAAGCCAGCATTAACGAAAGCGTCAGAGAATATAAATACGTCAATGCGATGGCAGAAAACACACTAAGTTTTACATTCAGCGACAAAGTGTTTTTACCAAAATTCGATTTCGTAATAGCGAGCACAGGAGGAAAACCTTATAAACAGTACAAACATAATGGGAGAATACTTTTAGCAAAACATCTAGCATTACTAATATACAGCAGTGCAGAAAACTATTACAACAAAATGGCAATGATGAGAAGAAACCTTTGTAAGAAACAAAATTAGGCTTTTCGCAAAGAGAAAATGCATCAGATTTTCAATCAAATCCCGTACCCACCACTATAGACAACAATAAACTGTTCGACGATTTCGAAGATGCCAAAAGAAGACATCTGAAAGGAAGACATCTCAAGTTCGGTTCAGACCTTTCTTGTTTACCAGCATCTATCTAGCATTGACTCAATGAAAGGTGGAATGGTGATCGATCCAGCCTACTTGCAGAATGAAATTTCTCAAATAATCAACGAGGAGCGTTTTCATTGCATGAAAGTCGAAAAGCAACTCGAGCTGAAAGAGAAACAATGCTTAGATCTAAAAAACCAATTCGACGCGCAAACGAAAGACTACACGAAACAATACCAGCATGTAAGCAATGAAATGAAAAAACTTCAGAGCATGGAGATGAGACGTAGAGGACAGAATCAACAAAAATCTCAGCGAGAATTGCGACGTTACCAGTTGTTGTTGGAACAGGAAAAACAGAAGAATCAATCAAAAGCCCTAAGCAAACAACTTAAAAACAGGATAAATATACGTCACAAAATGCCTGCGGTAACTTTTCCCGATCAAGAAGAAGAAGAAGAAGATTTGTTCAAAGATGAAGAAAACGAAGAAGAATACACTGAAAGACCTGTTAAACAACGAAGAATCGACAGTAACAGGTACAGAACGGAACAAGAAAGATGGTATCAACAGCAAAACAGCTGAACATAGATTCTATGATGGACACGAGTAACCAATTAACAATGAAGAGTGTCACAGATTTTCCAATGACGAAAAACGATGCTATAGAATTAAGGATACTGTAACGGAAAAACATGTGTTATAGAAATTGTCTAATCACTGTAAATCTCTGTTTCTTGTTGAATATTAAATTATACCATACGAATTAGCGATAAATGACCTAATAGGTTTGTGTACTTTTTTTCGGAAAAAATTTTCCGCTTTTGACAAAACGAGACCCAAATTTAGATAATCATTTTTTGATATCT
>JANSTP010027235.1:0-15021 GCA_025330745.1 Cladonema radiatum
TGGCGGATTTAGGAAATTCTCGATCTTCAGAGAAATACGCCGACTTTCATATCTAGGGAGGCATATACATCATTGGTCCAACCCTGCAGTTGCTTATTTTTGAGCCTCTCGAGGACTAGTTGCTCATAAACCAGTTGCTTATAAAAAAAGTGCATGTTCTTAATCAAGCATCTACCTTATCGGTAAAAATTTCGTCAGCAAATTAAATTCTTTGGTAACAAATATTCAGGACCGAAGCTAGAGGGGCGGCTATGGGGGGATCTTAGACCACCCCCCGCCCTCAGAAAGTTTATAGCCTCCCATTACCAGCCACTGAAATTTGTCTCGGCACTCGGCAAATGCGGAAGTAATTGCAAAGGCAAACTTCAATGCACATTGCATCTGTTCTATTACTGCCACAAAAAAAGGTTTGCTGAGGCAAATTTATCTGAAATTCGAAGGCTGCATTACCAAAGTTGTTGTTATTAGCCCCCCCCTCTGTCCCCCATCCATTCTCCGTTCATATAGACAAAAAACTTTATTGTTTCATTTACTGTTTTGATAATCTTCGCTGAAACAATCCTTATCGCTGATCCCCCTACATATCTTCTTAGACATTATTTATTCTGGTTAATGAAGATATTCGATGGACTTAAAGTGTCATTCAGAACTTTTTCCACAAATTAACTACAATAAACTTGTCAGATGATTTTAGTCATTTCCAACGCTTTTTAATGAGACCTAAGAAATTTTTTCTCAAACTCAACTGTTTCTTCTTGTTTTTATATTACTTTTATAGAAAGCGACTCCTGACGTTTTCAATGCTACTAATGATTTCCATTTCAGAAGTATGATTTGACTGTTTGCTGTTAAAGGTGTTTTCATTTCAAAGATGAATTTTCAACGTTATCATCGTTGTTGTTTTTATCAAAAAAGTAAAAATTATTTCAATTCACCTAGCCTCCCCTGAAAAAAGTGCCTGACTTCGTAGCTGCAAATAATGGCACATACATGTTTTTTACCAGTTTATAAGCAATTCAGGAGTGACCTCTAATTTTTTGAAGCAACTTTCAGTGCGGTCAGCAAACTTTTTTCATCAAGCGACTGATAATTTCTTTTTATATTAAAATATATCGAAAAACACTTACAACTTTAGGTCTCAGTGGCATTTCTCCTCAAAGAAAGAGTTACTATTGTATGAGACCAATTACTAACAATAAAATAAAATTTACTCTTTTTTGGGCGAACTTGATTTTAGATGGTCTATAAAATTGTTGCTATTTTTATGCAAGCAACTACTAAGCAATTTTCAGTATTGGTTATGCAAGCTTTTAAAATTTCAAAAGCAACTTTGAGTACTGAACCCTGACCTTAGTTACTTATAAAAAAGAGTGTGTTTATCATTTTTTACCGACAAAACGTTTTGGCGAGATATATAATATAGCTATAGGAAGAAAAATATAGGAAGTCAAGCCCTAATGTTGCTGTGGTGGACAAGTAAGTGCTGTTTGTACTGGTTAGTGTGGTTGGCTCTGACCAGAATACTGTGGGTTCGGTTCCTTGTCCTAGCATGATAAGCCCATATGAACTTCTGGCCTTGCAATTTATTAGACCTACTAAAACCATGTTCAACGCCCGAAAAGAGTAAATCTCAAACGTTATTGTCAATACTTGACCTCTTGGCCTCTTTGCTCTTTCGCTGAGTCCTAAGTAATGAGGCTTTCTTATAAATTTTTATATAAAATGAAATTATGAGTTGTTTAAACCATTGAACGCCACAAGCCGCTATACAGCAGGAACGAGGGAGTGATTTCAGTGATATGAAATCTAGAGAATCCACTTTAGTGGTATGAAATCTACAGAAACGTTTTTCGATATTGACAAACTGTTGATGAGGACCTCTTTTTCAGCTGTATATTTTTCTGGAGCTTGCTGTTTCATGTTGAAAAGTCTAGAAAATCAACGAAAATGGAAAATGCAGACGATATTTTTGAAAAGGAAAATCAAACCAGTAACATTTATTTTTATCCATTATGTGTGTCACAAAACACTGCCATCGAACAGCACGATGCACTACTCATTGATGATGGAAATTTAAATCATACAGAGGCAGTGTTACCAGAAAATGATGCCACAAATGCATGTTCTTTTCTATCCCTCAGAATCATAGATAACTTGGCATCTAGTATCATCAAGGATAAAACCATGGATAAAATAGTTGATATTGTAACAGATGTCATCATAAAATATCCTGAGTCATTCAATAAAGTACGCAATAGAAATTCAATGCCAGATGCTCGAGAAGCTTACAGCCTTTTGTTTATACATGACCTTCTCTACCATGATTTTGATTTCCATTAGATGCTTGTTGACAACCATACATTATACAGTGATATGAGTTCCAGAAAGATTTTACCAATCAAATAAGTGTCAAAATATGTGCGACAAAAGAACATATCGACATTTATGTCTTCACTTTATGTGTCACCAACGATGGAAGAATAATGATTATTGAAACACATCAAATATCATAACAAATCCGTGGAAATGGCAATGGTTTCAAAGTTTCTTATAGTTTTCATTTTTAAAGACTATGAAAAAGTAACTTTTCCCTATCTGTTTTTCCCCTCGCCCTCGACTGCACTTTTTTCATAGGCAACCGGTTTATAAAGCAACTAGCCCTCATGGTTTAAAATAATGCCCAAAATAGTAACTCACGAGCTGGACTCACACCAAGAGACAATTTTGAGGTCTGAAATTCCCAAAAAATATAAGCAATTCTAAGGTCCGATCCCTGAGCCTAGTTGCTTAAAAAAAATAGGATATAGGATACAGGAAAAACTGACAAAATATAACTACCACATAGTTAAACAACAGCCGCCCCGAATAATAATAATAATAATAATATATAAAAATTAAAAGAAGCCGCTGCTTCTGTTTGAGAAATACGGTAATGCAATTACAAAATATTGCAATGCTTTTGTTACAAAATAAGAAAACACAAGGTATTTCGTGAGTTAAAAAACCTACAATACGTCATTTTAATTTATCATATGTAATTTTTTTTTGCTGCATCCTTCTCTTTTTTAATTTATTTATTTTGTTTATTTATTTATTTATTTATTTATTTATTCATCTATTGATATGGAGGGAGGGCTTTAAGACTTCTTGTCCTCAGTAGTTACAGACTTGGATAAACTAATTGCAATCTCAGAGCGCATTCAATAAAAAGCTCTCTTTTCGGCTGATACAGAAAAGCCTTCAGTTCATTGTTGTCCTATGGAGGGATTTTCGATGCTTTGATAACTGATTTTTTTTCATTTTTGCATTAATGCTGAAAACAGTTTTTGGGCACTGTCAGATTAAAAATATCCTGCTATTTTTGTAGAAGTCAGGCCATAGATTCGTTGGAATTAAGAACAACTTAAAATACAGTGGAATCGATACTAACAGTCACCTCCATAACAACGGTCATAAGCAGAGGTCCCTGCCATGGTAAAACTCCTATTAAAACACCTCCTTACAATGGTCACCTCCAATATAGCGGACAATGGGTAAAGTCCTTCTGATTGACCGTTAATAGAGGTTCTACTGTAGCTATTTGAATACAGAAACGCTTTTCAATTAATTTATTGGAATATCGTAATGTTAGGCTAAAGAGATTTCACACTAGCGAGATTGTTATCAAGTTTCATTCTAATGATGAGAATAGTCTTGCCCACTAAGAACGTACTTTAATTTGAATGAAAGTCCAAGTGTTTAGTCCCAGTTCTGAATTAAAATCCGAGTTTTAATTAAAACTAGGATTTCTATGGTTTGTAAAATTAGATCTAGGAAAAATTCCATTCAGCGATTGTATGAGTCTACTTTTTCAGAAGAAGTTAATTGCATATATCATAACGAGAACATTTTTCAACAACCCAAGGAAATAAATGGCACCCATGTGACTCAATTAGTTTTTTCAAATACACAATAAATTAGGACCTACGTTACCCATATTAAAAATTGGACTCACACCACCTGCGCAATTTTTCAAAGGACCCACATAGGCAAACGACATACATAGCACGCGACCCACTAACCCATGTAAGCACGTACCCATGTAACTTACGCAAAATTAAATGCAACATTATCTTTACGTTTTTACCGTTTTTCAGTTGAGACTTAAGAGTTCTACAATGGAAATTTGTCAATACCTATTTACAATATCAATAACGCCTCCCCTGTCACCACAAAAGACGCAACCATGATTCTCCTAACAAATACCAAAAAGAACCTGATTTCAACCATTTTACCCACCTATGTAGATAGAAACATGGAATTTATTGTTGACACAAGCAATTTTCTTCACTGGACCGACATACCTGTTGATATGCATGTAGGTTGGATTGGAACTGGTACAAGGAACAACTATTACAACATTATAGACAATAATATTGAAACAGCTTGTAAAGAAAGCTATGATTTCGTTGCAACAAGATTTGTTTACAAACACTATTTATACGAGGATTTCCATAAAGTTATTTTTGGAAATTGGGACGAACCAAAAAAAGATCCTATGCCACTATTTTATTTGCAATATTACTTCGACAAAGCTCTGCACCCTATAACGTTTGACAAGCAACATGGAAACAGTAAGCGAAAAACACCATTCCGTTTAACTAACAAATCACTTAAAAGTAACGTAAAGGAGCTTTATAAAAAAGGGCATGAAAGGTAAGCAGATTTACAGCAATGTAACTGCTAACGTTGGTGGTTTCGAAAATGCTTCGAGTCCAGCTTGAATTCCAAATTCCTACAGACAAATTTATGATATCTGCAGAAAAGACAAAAAATCTTCTAGTAAAGACAAAATTTCTGAGTAAATTGACCTTTGCAACCAACAAAAAGGGGGAAGCTGTTTGTTTATTCGGGAAGTAAAAACTGCTCCAGAGCTGAGTATTGTGCTATGCAATGATCGCCAGCTAAATGACATTCACAAATTTATTGCCCAAGATTACTGCTGCAGCATCCTTGGCATCGACGCAACCTTTAATATTGGCCGGTTTTATGTGACCCTGACCACCTATAGACACCCAATTGTTGTTACTGATGGCACCCATATTCATCCTGTTATGATTGGTCCAGCATTAATTCACGTCAATAAAGCATTTCAATCTTATTTTACTTTGCCAAGTACAATGCTGCGTTTACGGCCTGATTTGTCAACTCTAAAGGCTTTTGGAAGTGACGCTGAAATCAACATTTATGAACCCTTCAAAACATGCCTTCATAAAGCCCAACATTTAATCTGTTGAATACATGCTAGACATAATATAAAGGCAAAAGTGAGGGATTTCAACTTACCTGAAAATAAAATTATGAAAGATATATTTAGTCATCAGTCTGGAGACATCTAAGTACAAGGTCTATTAGATCTCATGTCGGAGGAAAGGTTTGAACAGGAGTTTCAGAACCTTAAGATTAAATGGGATTCTTACGGTGAAAGTGGAAAGCAATTTACCCAATATTTTGTTAAACATAAAAAAGAAAATATGAAAAAGTGTATGCTTTGAAATGTGAGAGCAAACTGTGGTCTCGGAAGTCCGCCGGCCGAGTACAATCGAAATGGCAACGAATGTATGAATTCCGTTTTGAAATCTATGAAAGAAAAAAAAACATTGTCCTTTAAAGAAGCATCTCAACTTATTCAAAGAGAGGTTGATTCACAAGACGAAATGTTAAAGATGTCTATTATGAAGAAGGGGAAATGAGAGATAAAACAAGAGTACAAAGAAAATTTAGAGGTATCCCTTCTGCAATATCAACTAAAGACGCCTGATCAGAAAAAGCTGCTATTGTTATTTATTTTCAAATTTTTCTTGTTTTGTATGCTTTAGTGAAGTGAAAATGAGATCATTAAAAACTTACCGCCTTAATATGGTCACAAACAGGGTCATCCCAGCCCGTGGGAAAACAAAGCAACAAGTTTTCACTCAATGTTATTACTAAAATGTATAATGACAATCAGTGGAACCTCTATTAGCGGTTATTTTGCGGGACGCTACCCTATGACTTTAACAGTTAGATTTGTGATGACCGTTGAAAGGAGGTTTAACTTTTTTGAAGTTCTTTTACTGACCATAAGTTTCTTGTAAAATGGGGTTATTAACAGATAAGGGGTGTTTGAAGTCCCATATAAAAGAAGAAATGGCTTTGATACACTTAATGCTTGACAATATTGAGTAACCTTCCGAAATTACCTTCGTTAAAACGATTGTTTTATGAAATATTTACATCCACATTCCCAAAAACTCATTATCACTACTGGGCGTCATCATCTTTTGCCCACAGATTGACAAAAATCGGGAATTTTGAGGTCAAACTGTCATGAAAATGGCAATAAAAATGAACAAAAGAGCTTTTTCAATGCGGTACTGTCACCAATTGGAGTTAAAAAAGATTTGGGCCAGAAATCTGAATTTTGACAAAAAACGACTCCGAAAAATTGCCTAGCGGGCCTAAACTGGGCATTGTCATGACAGTAGTGGTTGTGGTCACTAAAAATGTTTTGATGAAAATGTTGCCAGATAAATTTTGTTTAAAGTCAGAAAGGTTCATGGCAAAGGCTTTTTTAATTTCTGAGTTATTATAAAAAGGCTTCTGGTGGCGAAGGAATCAACCCGTTCAGGAATTTAAAGATACTTTAAAGTCAGATATTTTTTTCGCGATGGGGCTGCAAATTTGCAAAATTAAATTCTCGCAAAAAAAGAGCAAAAAAGAAAAAAGAAGAAAACGTTTTTCGCTGATTGGCGAAAATAAAGTATGAAAATGATTTTAACATATAATAAAATATATAAAATAAAATATTATTCCCCAATAATACCTCTTACCCTCCATGTGCCAAATTTCATGAAAAATAGCCCCACACACTTTTTGTAATAAAAAGCTTTTAACAAAATTTACGAACCTAGACCTTGATATTCCACTATTTCCTTCTTGAATGTAGTCCAAACTACAGAAACTAACCGCTTAGGATATTCAGTTTTCCAACTGAGAAGGGTTGAAATTCAAAAAAATTTGTGAATACAGCGATCTGCAAATATTTCAGAACGCAAAGATTTCTGGCTTTAAAGTATTAGCTACCCTGACCGTTAATTAGAGGTAAACGATCGAGAGTTTAAAAATGGTCGTTTGACGGTTGGTAGTGTAGCAGAGCGCAAAGTCCCAGTCACAACTATATTTTGAGTATGCTTTTGATACTAGTAAAATTATCTGGAAAAAACGTATACTTACAACCTCGCGCAACAGTCCTAAGGAATTTCCAATACAAGATTCTTCACAATATTTTATACTTAAATAATCGCCTGTTTAAATTTGGAAAATCTATTAGTCCTCTATGCTCTTACTGTGACCAAGGAAATGAAGCAGTAGCTTATTTGTTTGCATTATGTCCGAAAACAAGCTTTATATGGAAAGAATACAAACATTTTATTGGAGAGTGTCGCAGAGTGTCACAGTTGGTTTCATTGATGAAAGTCTGACAAATTCTGTAATTTTAAACCATTCTTTAATAATTTATAAGTTTTATGTTTACAAAAATAGGAATCACGGCAACCTTTCTCTCGATTGTTTCTTGAGATATATTTCGACTTCAATGAAAATTGAAAAGAATATGTACCCTTTTGACGACAAATATCAAAAAAATCATGAGAAGAAATGGAGTATTTTAAGACCGTTACTAGAAAGATACTAATTAATGCTTGATCTTTTTTTAGTAGCCACCAATTTTCCTATTTTATTTAATTGTTTATTTTCAGTTTTTTATTTTTGTCGATTGGGTGGATTTTTTTCCGTAATTTTTGTAATTTCTGTTACAAATTTGTGTTTTGGTGCGTTCGCGTCTTTTCTTGTGTTATGTTGTAGTCTTCGTGTTGATAGTTGTAAATAATAATAATAATAATAATAATAATAATAATAATAATAATAATAATAATAATAATAATAAAACAAGAAAAAAGAGATGTGACCATTGTGAGGAGGTTTTTAAATGAGACATTGACCATAATTTTAAGACAGGGACCTCTGCTACTGGCTGCTGTTATAAAGGTGACGGTTGTAACCGTAGTGGAGGTTCTTCTTTATAGTTTTAAAACTTCTTTCTGACCTTATGTTTGGTGGTAAAAAGGGGCTTTTTGTATTTTGAGGCTATATTCTGTGTTCATTGGTCAACGGTTTTTACTAACTAAGGCCTCTGCGAGCTATTGCTATGGATAATCTGAGTTGAATTTTTATCTATTTAGTACTGATATTTTTAGGTTGGTTGAGAATTTCGTTTGTATGTACCAAGAAAACCTTCCGATAGCAGTTATACTGATTCCAGTAACAATGAAGACATAGAACTCGAAAATTCCCTTCTCAGCGTACCTGGTGTCCCGTCGTCCATCTACAAAGAGATCTTTTCTGAAGCACAGCAAATTCAAATGGATCACCAGTCAATTGTACGTGGCCCAACAGTGAGTAACTTTGTATTTTGTTGCAAACAAATCGAATCTAGCCCGTCCATTCGAGGTTTTATATAAACCAACGTCATGTTCACTCATCTGCAAATCTGAGCTATGCTTCAGATACAAATCTGTGCACATACTATATGCACTGCGATGAGGCTAGATGTGCTCAAAAAGTATATCCAATCAAAACAAAGAAGAGATTCTATCGACATAGAATCAATAGCAACAGTATTTAAGAAGCAAAAGACTGGTAAAAAAAACTTTCAACAACACGCAAAAACGAAAAGGTGTACCAAACAGCGTTAAACCAAAAGTGCGGAAAATTATTCCCTCACAGCCCCTGATAAACCCCAACAACATAGTTGTTGGACCAAATAACTCAACACAGTCAATGAAAGCTCCAGGAAATAATCCTACGCCGATTGCCACCTGGGTTGTCTCTCCTGGACTTGAACACTAAAGTAGCGTCGTTGAACACCCAATCCCGCTCCTAACACATACATGGTATCATTATTATCTTATGTTCATAAGAATGTCAAGTCCTGCTACTCTTGCAGTGGAAATTTTTTCGAGAATGGATACCCAGATCCACCAGCAGATTTAATTATCGTATCGAAAACACAAAGAGTTTATTTCGATTCAAAAAGACGTCAAAAAAAGCAGTCAAATGAAATGAAAAATGTCTATTTTCATTTCAATTACGCATGTGTAAGGCGCCATGATGAGCTATTTCAGCCAAGGTTTTTGCAAGTTCAGGCCGACTTGTTACCATCAATGAATCTGGAACATCGAAATGTATTGACATCGTCTGGAATATTGTCACCCAGACAATGATTTATTTTACAGTTTTTCGTTTTGTTCATATTCTAAATTTGATTACGTTGTATCTAGATGATATGGATATTTTGTGGACAAGATTTCTTATTTTGACAAGGTTCGGAATATTAATTTATGTTTGATTTTTGATTTTTATTTTCAGTTTCGTTTTGATTTTTTTTAAAAGTTTGATTATGTTGTATGTGGATATTTTGTGAACGTTCATCGAAAAAAACAAAGTTTCATGAAAAATTTATTTGCTTCAAATTTACGTCGTTTGCTTAGTTCCTTAATTGGGAGAAAGAGACATGATGATACCCTCACTTTCACTGTCGAAATTGGAAAATTGTAAGAAGCCTGCGGCCCCTTCTCCCCCTCAGACGCGAGAGTCTCGTCCCACCACCGTTGATCGAAAGAAATTATTAACTCTGATTGAAATTTAACTAGCCTTGATCTTTAAAGAAATCTATGATTGATGCTTATTTCAAAAATGTATTTCTTTTTTAAAAATACGTTTACTTCGGCCAAAAATGGTGAAAATATCTCTCACCGAATATTCAATTACCGAATTGATTCAATTAAGTACGCTCTGACATTGTGAGCACAATGAACCATATTTGGTATTATGAGGTCATCGTCAAATAATGACGTAATCATTTTGTCAACGGACATGTCGAAAAATAGGAACAATTTAGCCAAAGTTTTGCCGAACTTTTAAGGGCTGGTCCCTAATTCCAACCCCTCTGCCCCCGCGCTGGGAGGAATAGAGTAAGGTGAAAAATAATATCATAAGTCATATAAGTAGTATATGCTTGATAAATGAAACTTGGGATAAGTTGAACTTTCACTAAGTGGAACAATTTTCCCTGGTCCTTTAGTTTTGCTTCAACAAGTCTCTCTTATTTTTGTCGGATAAGTGGAACCCTCCATAAGTGCAACTTTTAATAACTTGAACAATATTTTTGGTCCCATGAGTTCTATTCTTTTACAAAATTGGAACTTTTCCCGAAATCCTTTGGAAGAAGGCTTTTGATCGATTATTCTCTCGAAATATTTTATTTCTATCAATAAACGAACACAAAAAGTATAAAACAGTGGCCAAATTTCGGACGTGACAGCCATGCAGTCCTCTAAGCTAAAGAAATGAGAAGAAAACTGAAAATTTTGATAAGTGGAATTTTTTTCACTGTTTCCCTGGGGTTCCAGTTATCGGGCGCATCGGATAAGAGGAACATTCAATAAGTGGAACAGTTTTCTCCGGCCCCATGGAGTTTCAACTTATTCGGGTAAAAATAGGTCCTAATAAGTTTCAAGGATCAAATTTTTTTACCGTATTTCATACGTTTACAGTTGAAAGTCTTTTTCATGCCCATTGTGAGTGCGAGAACGGATGAGAGTCCAAAAATGACCGGCTTGATGTGTTTACACGAGGAAAATGTGTTTCAATCCTAATATATGTGAATCCGAGTAAAAACTTATCCACATAGTTTACCGGATTCAAATGTATTCGGGTTCATAAAAATTTGACCTGAATCCGAAAAACAATTTCTATATTTAGCAATTTTTCTCGTGAATCCGAATAAATCTGCTCTACAATGGTGGGCAAAAATATTTGGCAGAAGGGTAAAAATGAGCAGTTTTCAGATTTTGATTTTCATTAAACATACAGTTTGCCAAATTGCTAAAGGGTGGATTTGGTGATTCCCCTTTGTAGCCAACCTAAAGTGCCACAAAAACAGCCAAGAAGAGAGTTGGGTGGTTTTCACCCATTCACCCAACTCAAGGCTCATATCGATAAATCGCTGCCTAGCGAACTAAAAATATCTCCTTTAAACTATCGCTTGTGGTGCAGAGTTATACTCAAAAAGCTCGCCATTGTGCCAATATTTTTACCATGGTTGTAGTGTAAACTTAGTATTAATGAAAAAATTTTTTGTGAAATCACGTCAAAGGTCAAGAAAAATGAATAACATTTTTGTCTTTGTCTACATAAAAGAAATCTTTAAAAGATAGCCATAAAAAAAATATCTTTCTTTTCAAAAAAAACATAAAAGAAGTATATATCTTCTTTTAAAAATAGTATAAGCAGAGCAGCTCACTTTTACCTATTTCTTTTAACGAAAACAGTCCTTTTAAGGGGTGAAAGATCCATTTCCCCCATTTTCAAATGAAATTTGAGGTAAGAAAATATTATACTGAATACTATGGATGCCAAATATTCCATTCGATAAATTAGAAAAAATCTGATAGTGCCTCTTGAACACATGTGAAAGGAATTAAGGCCTTCAATTTTATTTCCAAACTTGATATCCGAAGCTCTCGCCTCCCAACTTCAAGCTCCCAACTCCAAACTCTAAGAATCAGACTCCAAGACTTCAGACTCCAGGTTCCAAGCTCCTGGCTCCAAGACTCCAGGCTCCAGACTCCACAGTCCAGGTTTTCCGGTATGCCGGATTTACAATAACTTGCGATGCCAATTCTCCTTCGTTGCTTTCATTATCGTGCTAAAAAATTGCATCAGTCGCTTGAAAATTAAGAATTAAATGAACTGGTTTATAGTCCGCATTTAGTCAAGCATTGTAAGGTGCATCTACAAATGGGGAAAAAAAAAACCTTCTCAACTGTTTTTCATGTTCATCTTCATTCATCTCTGACACTTATTCTGGTTCTGTTTGGTCCTTCTAAATATTAAAGGAAGTAATTTATAAAAAATAATAAATAATAAAGTTTACCTTTAAATGTTGGTAATTACTACAGTGGAACCTCCGTAATGCGGACACCTCCTTAAAGCAAATAAAAATTTCTTAAAGGAAGATTCCCACCAGTATTTTCACTGTGTTTAAATTCGAAGGAAGATATAATAATTGAGGCATCAACCCTGCCGAGTGAAGCAAACAAGGAACTCGGTGCGAAAAACTACCCCCTGTTAACCGAAGAGGGTAAATAACATAGAAATGAATTTTTGATAAAACTCTCTCTCTTTTATTTTCTTTCTTTCCCTTTTTTTTATAACATACAGTATTGTAAAAGTAATGGCGTTGCCTTTTCTCCATGATCGTTTTGTATATCCGTAACTGTAACTATTCGAACCGCAGTTATTGCCTAAATATACAAAAAAAATAATTGAATCACAATGGGTTATGGTGTGGGAGGGATTATCATATCTTCCTTCGATTTTATTTATAAAATCGAAATTTACTTGCGGGCGCTACGCGCCCTTACTTAATTTGTAAATGTTATTTCATAAAATCTCTGGAAGATATGATAATCGAGGCATCAACTCTGCCTCGCTTATCAACAAGGAGCCCGGTTCTCAACTCCTCTGTTCAAAGCTATTTACCCATGACATCCTTGAAGACCATTCCTTGAAAGGTTTCCCCTTCTTTTGTGATGTTCTTATTACAAAATGCCTGGCATGTACTCTCTGAGGACCAAGAACCCCTCTTGAGAATTTCCTCTAATGTTGCGCCAGAAAACAAAGCCTTAGATGAAGAATCTGATCTAGTTGAATGACCTTTAAAGTATGTAGTATCAACTTCAGCTTTTTTAAGCACTGACTTGAGCCATCCAGAAACTGTTGACGTTACAACTGGCAAATGGGGTTGCACAGAACTTAAAAGGAGCTGAGACTGTTCAGGCTAAATTCTCTATGATTTTGATTGTGTTAGATATGCATCTAAAGTTCTCACAACGTACAAACAACTATTATCCGTTGAATAAGCATGATAAGTTAGATCTGGGGGGCTTTTTCCCTTTTTCCAAGACTTATGCAGCTGAGCGGACCATATAATTTATACTTAAATGATGAATTGACGAAGCTCTTTGTGCTGCACAGAGCGCCAATAGAGTTGTTAGTTTATGCGTCAGCTCTAGATTTGGAAGCTTCAAATTATCTCCTCAACAATTTTTAATGAAGTTCAAAACAATGTTAACATCCCAAACTACTGAATAACGTGGTTGTGGTGGTCGTTTGTTAAAAATACCTGTCATCAAGGCACAAATCCTTTTTATTGTCAATGTGACAACGAAAGTTAGAAATAGCTGATCTGTGGTTATTAATAGTGCGATACTTTAGACCATAGTTATTAAAAAGTTCTGCAAAAAAATTTAAAATCATATTTATAGTTGAATGAAAGGGACTAATTTGTTGTGAATGACACCAGCTACTCCACTTTTTCCAACAGGAGTTGTAATTTGAAATAGAACTTGGTCTACGTGACTCTGAGATGAGATTAGCAGCTCCTGCTGATATGCCCTCTGCCTCGAGGGATTTTCTGAAACAAACCATGCCACTAACTGAATGGAGTTGGCCTCTACTAGGGGATACCAGGGCTGAGTATGCCATGCTGGGGTTATCGAAATCAACTTGTCTATGGCTTCCGCCAAAAATTGTCTAGAATCCTTGGAATTAGACTGAATGGAGGAAAAGCATAACTGTCCAGTCCCTTCTGTGACTGCTGCATTGCATCCGTTGCTATGCTCAAAGGGTCTGGTTTCCATGCCATGTACATTCTGCACTGATGGCACAGGCGTGAGGCAAATAGATCCACAGAAGGAGTGCCTAGAAGCTGTGATTCCTTCGAAACACTTGTGGCTTGAGTAACCATTCTGAGGAGTCCTTCATGTTCCGAGACGCCCAATCTGCTTTTATATTTAAGTCGCTTGGCAAGTATTCTGCTGTCACAGATATTTCGGTGGACAGAAGGTTGCTATGTTTATCATTTGTATATTCTTTGTCCCCCCCCCCCCATCTTCAAGAGATAAGCCAAGGCACTCTTGTCTCCCTGCAGATGAATTGCAACTTTTGACTGCTTTTTCGTATAAGTCAGGATGGCTAGATGGATTGATTTGAGCTCTAAGACATTGATATGCCAGGTTGACTCCTGATCTGACCACTTCCCTCCTCTTACTGATCCCTGATAATGGGCCCCCAACTCTGCTTGAATGCGTCTGACTGGATAATTAGACTGGGTTCCATATTCTTTACAAGCTTCCCATTTTGCATTCTTAAATTGTTTATCCACCACAGTAGCTCCTTCCTGGCAAGCTCCCCCAAACTTATTTTCCGAGAGTATGAACCTGTTGACCTTAAGCCTGTTATCTGTTCCTGCTGCAGATAGCGATACTGGATATTCGCAGGAAGAACAGTTTGCACTGCTGACGACATCATGCCTATCAGTTGAGACAATTTTTGAATTGATGTTGTTGGTTGTTTGTACAACTCTTGACAAAGATGAATTATCCTGTCCACTTTCTCCTGAGTGAGGGAAAATTTCATTCGGATTGAATCTATCTGGAGACCCAGAAATTCTATGGTGTGAGTTGGATAAAATTGAGACTTCTTCTGGTTTACTGTGAAACCTAGATTCTGGAGGAGGAAAATTAGTGTATCCCGTGCCATTAGTAATTCCTGCTTCGATTGACCCATTAAAAGAATATCGTCCAGATATATAATCAACCTTATGTTCAGCCTCCTTAAGAGAGAGATGGGCACTTTCATGATTTTTGTGAAAATCCTTGGTGCCCGGCTTAGACCGAAACACAGGCAAAGAAATTGATAGGTTGTCCCTTCCCATAGGAATCCCACAAACTTTTGGGACCTTCGGTGGAGCGGAACCGAAAAATAAGCATCCTTGAGATCTATTTTGCAGAGAAAATCTCCCTGCTGCAGAAGATACTTTAGAGTCTGAAGGTTTTCCATTTTGAAATGATGATAGGGTATGAACTTGTTTAACCG
>JANSTP010027346.1:0-15019 GCA_025330745.1 Cladonema radiatum
TAGACAAAGGGTTGAATACTTAGTGTACCAAGTTTCATTACCATAGCTATTATAGTTTTTGATTTATTGAGGGGGGGGCACTTTGTGCCCCCCCGGTATCTGGATGGTAAAAAAAGCCCGGTACAAATAGGGTTAACCTTTGCGCATCAAAAAATGTGCAAAGTATTTGACAAAAACTTTCGCGTTTGGCAATTTTTCAGACATTCGCAGATAAAGCTTTTGCAAATTTAAAAGTTTATATTTGCAGGAAAAAACGTTTGTGAATGGATCAAAAACAAGTTAAAAATTTAGTTATTAGATCACATCCAAGGTATTTACTGCAATCAAGAGTGTAAAATAAACAAGTTTAGACTTCCTGTGCAAGTATATCAGGTTTAGTAATGCAAAATTAAAGTAGAAATTACTAATTTTGAAGATTGCCGGGTCTTATGTTTTTACTCATGATACAAAAACTTTGTCATTTTAAGAGAATTGCATGAATTCCAGCGAAATATGATTTAGAATGTCCAAAGGCAGAAAGCTTTGTGAAAATGGCCAAAAAACACTAAAAATGCGAAAGTTAATGCTCACAAAAGTTTCTGCCCTTAAAGTAGTTTCCCATTAAAAAATGGAGTACAGATTTCTGGCCGACAATAACCAGTAGAGCCCAAAAAATTATTTCAGGGCCTGGAATTGCTAGAGTGAAACAAGGCAATTCAATTTAAGTTCCATTGTCTTTCTATTCTAAATTAGATACACTAACTTGGATTTTTATATGCTCTTTTTAATATTCCAATAAGCTTTCTCTTTGTTTTTAATGTAATTTTTCTTTATTATAGATAGTACTAGCTGTAAGACACTACTATGTCATAACTACCATTACCGAAAATAGGTTGTTTCTATGATGCCACTACCGATATCTTTCCTGTGATATTCAGTTTACCGAAAAATCAGAATTACCAAAAAATTAGTTGACTCTATGATACTGCTACCTATATCTTCCTTGTAGTATTCAGTTTACCGGAAAATCAGAATTACCAAAATATTAGTTGACTCTATTATACCGCTACCGATATCTTTCCTGTGGTATTCAGTTTACTGAAAAATCAGAATTACTAAAAAATTTGTGGATTCTTTGATACCAGCACCAAAAGATTAGAATTAAAACTTCAAACACTTATTGTCCATTTTGCAATAAAATATCAAGTACTACCAAAACTTTAAAATATAAAGAAATTGATACCCAAATCACGACCATAGCCATGAAGCTGATTTACTCATGTAAATCTGACACAACATACTGATTTATTTCAAAACGTATTTCTTTTGTTTGTTGTAAATTTAACTGCAAATACATGAAAATTAAAAATAATTAACAATTGACCATTACATTAATAAATTACTGAAAAATCTTCCCGAGAATACGTTGTAGACAGCATCATTTGGTGAGGACAAGTAATAATAGTTAATAAGTGAAGCAATATAACTTTATTTTGCTCATTACTAATTTGTTTTTTTATTTCCTTTTTCAGGTATCTTCTTACAAGTACAAAAAATTTTCATTTAGAATTATTAGCCATGATGCAGAATCAGTTAGCAGTTCAACATAATCCAGTAATTGAATCTATAGAAAGAAGAACATTTTCACAAAGTGACAATAAATTTGATGAATCAGCGGGTTCACAATGTGCAAGTAATTCATTAATGGCAATTTGCTGGACTAAAGTAAAATCACCTCATCTCTGGAAGACTCAACAATTTGATAATATTTTAGAATTCGGAGATGAATTATACAAACATATCAGTAGAGGAATAGGATTTTACCACCATCTGAGCATAGAAGATTTACCGAACTCTGTTAATATATCAAATCAAGTATTCAATGTTGTGTAACATACTCTTTTTCCTGAAACAGTGCGAGTTTCTGATGGACATTTTAGTACTTCAGTATCTCAACTGACTGCATCCCAATTATCCAATTTCCGGTTTTCTTCTCTTTATTCCAGGCATGACATTTGCTTTGTTTGTAGATAGTATGTCAATCCAATGCTACTTTTTTGACTCACATTCCAGAAATTCACAAGGTTTACCTGCAGGTAATGGCACATCAGTGTCAATCACTTTTGATTCAATTAAACTTTTTGAAAATTATCTTTATGACAATTATTGTCAAAGTAGTAATCATGAAACAGTGTACTTTCAATTGCAACAAGTCGAAGTACAATTATCGCCTGATACGAGAATGCTAATTATGACATTTTTAAAAATTCATAACAACAAACAAAAGCGTAATAAAAATAGAAGAGAAGCGTACCAGAATGATCCTGCTTCGAAAATACAAAATGTTAAAGAACGCCTTGCTAAAAAATCATCAGCTATAAACAGTCAATCAAGAAGAAGCTATGCTAAAGATCCCTCAAAGAAAAAACAAAAATCTAAAGATGCTTATCATAAAGATCCTCTATCAAAGATACAAAAAGTAAAAATAAATTACGCAAAACATCCAACTTAAGTAAAGTAGTTATCATTCATGGAAAAGGTGATTTTCCCAAAGTCAAAGGAACATTATGCAACATAGTGATAAAAACACAAAATGTAGCTAACACTTTACCAAGACAAGCTGATTCAAATGGTGTACTGCTAGTTAAATTGAAAAGAAAGCTCAATTATAAAGGCAATTACATATGTGAACCAATTCGTCCAGAAGTTGTTATTACTTTTCTTGAATTACTTGAAGGAAAATAATGCACTTTATCGAAATATCATCGTTGCTCCACAAAACATTGATAATAGATTTGTACACTTAAAAGGTGATGATTCTCACAACTCTGATTCCAATGAAGATGATTCTGAAAACAGTGATCCTGCCATTAATGAAAATGAGATTTATGATAATGAAAATCCACAAGCTGACTTCCAGATAAATTCAAACGATTCGGTCTTAGTACCCACAATTCCTCATGAGGAAGAAGAAGAAAACCTTATTATTGCACCAGGTCAAGGTCAGAATCCAATCTCAATATTAAGAGACGAACTTTGTGAAGAGCTTGCTTTTCCACATTTATTTCCAACAGGGCGATTCGGACACAAAGTAAAGAGATATCCCACTTTCTGCTTCAAGGTATTTTAATCAACGTCTGCTGAACTACACTCAAAATTTTGCATCAGAGAGTGGCTATATATTTTATGCAAGAGCATTTCTTGAACATATACATATGCAAAGTTCGATGAATATTGCTATGCAGATGATGACATCAAGACCGTTAACAGCAGCAAGTTTACAATCCAATTACGAGGCTCACCCGCTTATTGGAAAGAATTTTTGTCTCAAGTTTGAGCAATGGTGAGGCAATTAGGATTGCCATCTTATTTTTGCACGTTGTCATGTGCTGATTTAAAATGGGATGAACTAATATATCATATTGCTGCTTTGAAAAATATCACTTTATCACGTGAAGAAATTTCGGCAAAGTCACATCAGCAAAGAGTTACGTGGCTGAATTCCAATCGAGTTTTACTAGCAAGACACTTTCACTATCGAACACAGCTATTATTCAAAGATATACTCTTGGATGCATACAGAACAGAATTTCAACAAATAGGAAGTCCACATACCCATGGTTTTTTATGGATCAAAGATTTTCTTGAATTGACACAAGAATCAAAAGACCATTACATAGAATATTTAGATCAACTGATATATCAGTTTCTCTCCCAAAGCCTGAAAGTCAACCAGAATTGTTCCATTATGTTAAAACATTTCAAATTCATCATCACTCAAGGACTTGTTGGAAATATAAAAAATCATGTTGCCGTTTTTATTTCGGAGAGTTTTTCACTGAATTCACCATAATTTCCTTTCCATTGTCAGATGATATGGATTTAGAAGAACAAAAACAAATATCAGAGTGGAGGCAATTACTTTTAAACAAAGTGAAAAGTTACATTGGCAGTGAACTCAATCCATCACAAAAAGAACATCATTGATTCATTCTCAGATAATTACGAGGAGCCAAAATCAATTCACCAAATAAATACTCTCTGATTTAGAAATCACTGAAGAATATTACCACTGAGCTTTATCAATATCAGCAAGTAAAGATTTTGGATTTCATTTCAAAGGACCTCCAAATTCATGTTTTGTCAACAACTATTTTTCTGAAGGTCTTCTTGTATGGGAAGCAAATATCGACATCCAACCAATATTCAACAAATACAGAGCAGTTACATATATGTGTTCATACATGTCCAAATCAGATAACCCTTTTTTCAAATAGCCTCTTTCCAGACAGGTTAAGGTAGCCTCTTCCTCTCCCTTTTATGAATTACTATTTATTTAGGTAGAGCTCTTGACAATTTAGAGTCAGAGGGTGAACAGGAGACAGCAGTTTCTACTAAGCAAAGGAAAAAGAAAGCTCACAGTAAGTATACTGCTTTATGTAGTAGTATATTTTACCATTCATGACAAAATCAATTTTAGGTATTCTGTCAATGTAAAAGAGCAGGTTGCTTATAATTGTCAATTAAATTATCATTTTCCCTAACTGCCTAATTGCATTCCCTATTGGCTCACACTTTTATCTATAAGGTAAATGATTCTTTTATTGTGATTCTTTTCATTGCTGTCTGTACCATCATGGTTTGCGAACATTGTGTACTGTGGTTAGGAGATTCAATAACTATTTTGTGCAATTTTTCTCATTCAGATTCAATTTTACCGAGTTAACATTATTTAATGGCAGATACAGATACTTCCTTGCTCTGTGCTCTAAGGTTGTCAGCAGATGATCAATTTAACAACATGAAAGTTGGCACATTGGTTATATCTGGAAACAAAGTGGCAAGTCTTGCTTGCAAAATGCTTGACTACTTTGGTGAAAATCATGAAAGAGTTATTTCCGTCGGGAATGACATATTTTCTATTATTGCGAATTTATTTCATAAAACCGATTTTCATTTACCGGCATCAAGGGAGAAAATGTGGAGTGAATTAATGTCACATATGAAAAATGATTTGAAATCAACATCATTTTATCAAACCGCAAAGTCTATGAATGCAGATGATAACACCATCAGCTTTCTGTATTATAGCGTTAGCCCGTCTATCCTAAGAGACGTCGCTAAAAGAAAAACGAAAACGAGAAAGACCATACGGTAACCGACAGCCAAATGATTTCAGATCATGAGAAGCAAGTGATCCATTACGTGGCTGGGTATATACTTTTTAGCATTACTCACCATTTTAAATCTCAACTTTACCAGAACCCCGAAAATGTTGTTATAAAATATGCCACTGATTTTTTGAATTCGTTCAAAAGAACAGAACAAGATTTGCATGCCAATACATTCCCTGATTTCGTTGACAAGTGGACTAAATCAGTGAGTTGTGGTTACCTGACAGAGGTCTCAGCTGGCATGTTCAATTTAATTTTAATTTAGTTGTTGCATTTCTCTGCTGTCTGGATTTGATTTCGACTAAAACGACTTTAGAGAGGGCTTTGAATTTAGCATACGAAACTGTTGTAAAGTTCGAAGAATTTACCCTGTCAAAATTAAGACCCAAATAACCAGGCGACAAGTGGAAATAATAATTTTTAAGCTAAATATTGCTTTGATTTTCCAAAATATTAGTAAACCAGAAAACAGCCATTTTGTTTGTGCATGAGAAAGATATTGTCAAGCCAATTACACACTAACTTAAAGTACAAGCAAAATGAAATTTAATCTTCAAACAAGCTGTTAACATATTAAGCCAGGTCCTGTGAGATAATAGAATCTTATTATACCCAGGATAATTAATCTCCCATTTAACCGACTACTAAGTTCATTCCGGGCAAGAAAAATAATTGAAAATTTTTTAGGTAGTCCGATACTAGACTACAACATGTCGGATTTAGACGACGAGCGAAAGTCGGAACAGGAAATCTTGCTTCAATCACAATAAAAATACGGACTAGTTAAATCAGACTAGTTTCTACTCTCATCCAACCTATCTATACAGGCCCAGCCAGCTTTAATTCCAAATTTTTTCCGTTTAATTCACTACTCTGCTCGAAACATTTTTCCCATTCGTCGGCTCACCAGATTTTGATAATAAATATTCCGGCCTGTCGAACTGCAGACGTTTCACTGCGCCACTGAATCACGGGCGTGGATGTGCAAATACACGCATAAGTACTTTTCCCTTTTTTCCCAGGGCATAAAAAATGTACAATAGTGGCGGTGAAACATTCTGTCATTAGAACCAAAAACTCAAATAACCTAAGTATTTATTTTTACGTTAGAAAGTTTTCTCACATGTTTTACAGGTAACCGTTAGATAAGGGGCCTTCCGGGGTTATATGGAGAAGTCATATTGGTGGTAAAATTGTATTATTGACTGCATTAAATATAACTGCCGTTACGGAATATAACGTCTTTGTGCTGTATTCTCAGTAAATCAAGAAGCCTAGTCTAAACATGTGTATATTGTTCATTTCGGTCTTTTCCACCCCCAAATTATATATCATTTGATCCTATCTATACCGTGAAAAGGTGGCGCAGATGGTGTTGAGAGGCAGATTCAATTAAAGGGTGCATTTCTTTCGTAATTACTAAACCAAACAAGGGCACAAAAAGAAGCTTCAACTTTTTCTAAAAGGTCCATGTCTGCTATATTTTCATAAATGGCTTTGTAGTAACCACCCCCACCTTTGGAATGACATGAAACATTTTGGTCAGCTGCCAACCATTTTGTGGTCCAGTATCGGGAAGAAATATGTCTTTTTTCCCTGGAACCCATAACACATGTTAACGCTACCATTCTGTCTGTTTAACTTTGAAAAATTCCCCGTCAAACATTAGAAATCTTGGGAGTAGAAACAGCTCAGTGAAACTCGCTATTTAAAGGGATCATGGTATTATAATTCCATGAAGGGATATTTTCAAAACATGCAAGTCAAAATAACATAAATTTCTTTCGCTGCCTTCATGCTAACACATGACTACTAGCATTAAATGTCATAAACCATTGTTTACTTTCCTCGTAAAAATATTACAGTGTTAAGTATATATCACAAGAATGTTGCACCAAATATTCCTTTAACGAAAATAAGATAATCTCGGACTAGATCTGCTGTTCAGCACGGTATAATTTTTTCACTTTTGAAATTCATTAAAAAGTATGATGCAATTAGTTTCCAAAGAGATACCTATTCACAAGTTAGAGCACTGTCCACCTAAACGAAAAATCATAAGCTACATAGATTCTGTAGCCTATAAGAAAGAATGCTAAGATATTAAAAAGCCAAAATCCATAGTATTCGAGAAGAAACAAAGATTTCATTCATTTATCAACAAAGATTCTTCACAGATTGTTTAATATTCAGTGTAGCCTGTAAATAGCAACACACCTAAGGATCTGAACAAAAATGTCCGCTACACGATTTTTATCATAAGCAATTTAGCATTTTAGTCACATCTCAAGTGGCTTATTTTTATCCCAATTTGTAGATCTAAAGTTGCTTAATGGTTGCTTAAAATTGTTTGACGAAAATTTTAGTATCTGCGTAACAAAAAGGAATTTCTATTATTACATAGTTATTTGTTTTCATTTAACAATTAATAAAAAAACCCGATCGAAAGTGTCCGAATCAGGTAGTCACTAAGTACTGTAAACAACAAGTCATTGCAGTTTTTATTTTTCTGCGAGATTTTGTTTGTGTTATAAGTATAGCATAAAATTGTTTTTATTTCAAATTGTTCAGTTCAAATCGAATTTAAGCTTGTAAATGAGTCGCTTTAAAAAAAATATCGTGTACTTTAGTGATGCTTGCGATACAGGTTTCATTACAATATTTAACCTGTTCTAAGTACACAACGAAACCATATAAATACACAGTAATATGAAAATAATAAAATAAAATCAAAAAAACATTCAAGTTCTATCTACAGTAACAATAATACCAGGCTACATGTCACACGATACATTTTTTGCGGGTCTCTTCTTTGGAAGGCGCCAGTCGTCGACACTAAGCTCAACACGATCCTTTTGGCGACCTTGAGTATTTCGGCGAAGATCAGCAATGAGCTCAGAATTCATTGCGTGCAACGCCACTTCATGCTATTCAAACTGCGCTAGGGTTGGATTTTCATTACAGTCGGCGATTCTTCTGTGACGAGAAAAATGTTCCTCGAGAGGATCTTGCGAAATTTTCTCACTAAGGAGAAATTTTCCTTCTCCTGGAAGTTCATCGAGCAGCTTTTTGCCAAGTTCCATGAATGAAGAAACTATGAGGAAAAAAATCGATTTTTCCATGAGCATGATGAAATGAATAAGGTTAGCCAAGAGGCGCGATACTTCATCCCGCTAACCCGACCCGTCGGCTGGATGCTTTAACCCCAGTTATGCCTCTGTTGCGATTTATAAAAAATTTCTGACAACGAAAATTGTTTTTTGTAGCCAAACCAATTTTTCCTGTGAGTATGCCTGTTTGGGTCAGCAGTAAGCCCATTATTACCAAACTTGTTTAAAAATCCAAAATAAGTAGGGCGTCACCGAATGCCAGAGACAGAAAAATCTTATCAGTAGCCCAACTGTGTAGAGGATGGCCTTGCATCACATATTATCTATTGGACAAAGCCTCACGAAATCCCAAGCTGATAATCCCTCTCTACTCGATCAAAGGCTGCGTAGCGTTAAGAGCGATCTGATAGTTGTCAACTATATTTAAAATCTTTTCGTTAAATATGTTAAAAAAATATGTTCTGCGGTATCACAGGTAAGAACATTATAACTCGACAAAAACCCGCCGACCGGAAAAACAAAAACTCTTGACATGAAAAGTAACATTGATAAATCGATGTTTGTCTTGAAGTTTACCAGTTTATCCTAAAATATGAATTTTGCTGTGAAAAACCAGCAAGCGCACCACCCAATCCAACCCCGTCCCCTAAAAAAATGGATAAAAAATTGTTCGGGGAAACCCACTAGTACAGATTGAGAAAATTAGTTTAGCGAACAGCTAATTACTCGTTATTATAATAAATTAAAAGCATTCAATGAAGCCGTTCTACAGATATTTTTAGCTGTGGAAAGAGAGCCGTTTTCGGGAAGACAACCCAAGCGAATAAACACATCTTAACATCAGCTGGAACTATAAGAACGACTCTAAAAATGGAAAAATTCCTAAAACGTGGTCAGCTAGAAAAAAGAACAAATCTTTCAAGAGACAAAATTTAGAGAATGTTCGCCTGGAGATAAGAATGGCTCTAAATAGCGAATTTATTTTTATTTTCTTGAGTTAGTTGTAAAAACAAGAGAGCCATTCTTGTGTACTTCAATGAACAAAGACGAGTTTAAATTTTTCTAGTTAGCTAGAAATAAGAACATTTTTTCCAGAATGGCTCCATTGGATGCTTTTGATAAATGAAAGAAAAAAAAAGGAGAATTTACCCATCAGTCTCCATCCAAATACAGTTTGATGGCTGAGCTGCAACCGAGATCTATCGTTGTTGGTTATATTGGGTATCTTTTCAACTTGATTTTCCCAATTTTGCAAATAATCTAACACAGTCTGCAGGAACTAAAAATAAGAAGATAATATAGCACTAAAATCAACCAAGAAAAAAATTATCTTGAAAAGAGGAGCAATATAGTCTTTTTTCAAGTTTTAATTCTGGGGACTTCAAGAGAGTGTCATCCTTAAAGTTCAATTTTCTAAAATTCAAAACAATGAGAAGAGCCCTTGACATGTTTACAGAATTAAAAACTATTTTCTTGTCCTTGAAATATTTACAGGTACATTTTTCAATATCAGTGGAAATTATGCTTAGTTGTGATGTCATCAAAATGGAGCCAATACATGCAAATTTGAATATCTGTTGATTAAAATATAACAGATGATTCCTTAAACTTTTATTTTCATGGAAAATATATCCGAGTAACTGGTTCCAGGCCCTTATTGAATTCATACCTGCTAATTAAATCGTATAAAGCATGTTTTCTCAGTCAGTGGTTGGAAATATTTGAAATATTTGAAATTAAGACCCTTATTCTTTTCCAAAAGCAAGAAAAAAATACTGAGATATTTTTGCATCCGCAGTTATTGCCCTGTCAGCAAAAAAATTAAGAGGGACTGGAAAGAGATATTATATTTTTCAATTTGGAAATTGTTTTTTTTAATTTTCTGAAAGAGCATTAGATAAAAATGATCCCCTGAAATTTTTTATTTCACACAATACTTTAGATCCTTAGATATTGTAGATTTTGAATGCCAGCATTTTTTGTTTCATCTTGGTCACAACTAGGCATGCTCAAAAATCTTTAAACCAAAATATGTTTTGAAGGAAAAGAGATTTTCTTATTCTGTAAAAAACTGTCTTATTTCATAATGAACTCTTCAATTTGAACTAAGGCTGTTTTTAAGTATGGCACTCCTTTTAAAGGAAAACATTAAACTTGTCAGGAGACACGCAAGACTGCATATGCACATGCTCACACACATGCAATAGCCCTTGCCAAATAGGCCTGCACGAGTGATTTACAGCACATGGCTATTTTTTTCCTGACAAGACCTATCAATTAGCAGCAAATATATGAAGCATGATCCAGTACACAAGAATAAAATACAACTGTAATATATAATCACCTCAAATCTTTCATCTTTAGATGAAAAATATGGCTTCCTGTCTGGCTTGTCTTGACTTTTATATTTCGACACATTGAGGAAATCGAATGCCCTGTCAAGTATTTCCAGAAATCGAATGGTCTCTGCAGTTTCAGGCCGGTTTTGCATTTTCAAAGCTTTTGCCATTGATGTGCTGATTACCCAAAATAAGTGTGCTGTCATAATAAAAAATGAACTGGGAAATTGCCGAAGACAAGTAGCTTCATAATGAAAAAATATATTTTATAACAATTAATATGAAGGAAGACTGGGTGCCTTTTAAGAAATACTATTATCCTCAAAAACAATTGAACATTTTTGATTAAATATTTGGTTTTTACTGCAATGATAACAAATATAAAATGAGAAATGGATGAAGAGCCCTTTCCAAAATTGATTTGTTAATTTTCTCACAGACCATTTTAATGAGCATTATATATTATCTTTTGTTGCATGATTTTTAATTGGCTAAAATATTGTGATATTAGCATGTCGTTATTTCCCGTCTGCTGCTCGTCTATTAGAAAAAGCTCTAAATCTCTTCCCAGATTATTTCTTCAAAAGGGCATTGTTAGGTTAAATAAAGTTGGTCTAAGGGGCTATACGCACTTCAAACAAAAAAGATTAGTTTTCAATAACCATTAGAGCTTCAGTTCTTCAACAGTAAGCCGAACCTGTAAGATGGTGTCACAAAAAAAACAGATCATTGTTGACCATTGTTTACCTGTTACCTAAATCCCACTCATAGACGTCGACAATATGCATCCAACTTATTGACATATCGTTTTACTAAAAACTAAATTAAATATTTGAAATTTGAGTCAAATATGGGATTATTAATTGGATCGTTGTTGTAAGTAATATGTTTATTTTTCACAGTATATATTTGTCGAAGTAAAAAAAAACTCTTCATTTCTTTCTTTTGTAAGGATAGTATCATTACAATGTTACGTCAGTAAATTCAAATGTCTATTCAACTCACCTATGTCAGGCAACAAAATTAAATAATGAGGGCAAAAAAATGCTTTATTAAAAGTAGCAACGATAACTCGATTTGCTATTTCAATAAGCTTCACTGTAAAGATATTTCATTTAAATATCATCCCTTAAATCATTTAAAGTTGCAAGTAAAAAATAGATATGTAAGGTAGAACAATCGAAATAAATTTTCAAACCATACCGTTAAGTTTCTGGACTTTAAATTTCCATAGGAGTTCTCCAGATTATTACGTAATGTCTTGAGGAGATGCGGTGCGTCTGATATCAAGTAAATATTACGACTTTCGTCAAATAGGTTCTTGGTGTAGAAGAAAACATCTCCTTGACTCATGATTTGAAAAAGTTTCCGATTTGGTGTGGCACCATCGCTTGTCCAGTATCTGACTTTTAAAGAAAGAGCTTCCAATATACGTGTCACTTCCATTACCACTGTGATCAGTTCTTCTCCTGGGAAACCAGTGGACGCAAAATAGCCGATTGGTTTGCATAAGTTCGTGAATAAACCTCGAACCATCAGCACACAAACAGAACTAGCAAATTCCGATGCTTCATCTTCACTATTTTGTTCACTTAACTTTTGCAATTCATCGTTAAGATCTCCCATTTCTGTGAAACCAACCACCTTCCCGCAGCTTTTTTTATAAACTAGTCCCGATTTAATTTTGATTTCATCGAAGGAGAGGCACACATTTTGTTGATAATCTTCGAGAGTATCTAAATTCATATCTTCTATGATGTTAGTTATGATGTCTGGATTGAAACCACTTGAGGGTTGTGTGAAATTGATATATTTCTTTAGAGTTTTCACATGGGGTAATGCTAGAAACTTATTCTGCTTACTAGTGATATGCCGAAATGCAGCTGGAGAAATTGAATAAATACTCATACACCAACGTATGATGCCAACGCATACCTCGACTGTCACCCAGAGAAGCTTGGTGAACTTGTTGTGTCCAAAGCAACCACTGAGGGCTATCTTCTTCAAATGTAGGCATCTCTTTACTGACAATATGAGATAATAAGTCATGTTGAGATTTTGTCAATTTATTTGGCTTCACACCATCGTTTTTGAGCATTTTTTGTATTTTTTGACTGGAGTATGTTAGCTGCTTTACTACTTGCCTTTTAGTTATCTGAACATTTTTCAGAGGAGTTTCAAGTTCTTCAATTAACACCCTTAACAATGCGCCCCCTAGAAAATATCGATGGAAAAAATCCCATTTCTCAATATCCCCCTTGCTCTAAAGTTCATCATGGACAAAAGTATTTTTGTGCTCTTATACCAGGGCGCTTATTTAGGTAGGGGCCGATATGAGGGAGCAACTACGGGCACCAACTCCGTCATTTAGGGTATAGGAAATTCAGGTGTTTTTAGGTTATAAATATATTTCCTGCGTTTGACTGTTAACTTACATATACCGTGGCGATGAGAATACATAAGGCATTTTTGACCCAATTTTTTATTTCAATCATAAAAACTCCGTAGTTAAAACAGTGAATATACTTCTTTATTTATAAATTCACCGACTTAAGAAAATTAAAAGGTTGTCTAATGACAGGTTGTAGCATATTTCCATATTATCTCTATGTAAGGGTCAGTCTGAGAATAATCATAGTTTCTGCTAACGTTTCTCTCCGCATGGTTCTTACGACAGAGTATTATCCTTAGCCTATTCCATGCTCTCGGTCATTTAAACAAGAGGTTCTTAAGGATTCTTTTTAAAAAGTGAATAATTATGAGCACTGCTATTTACTTTTGTTTAACGATTTATCTTTTTTTACATGGAAAATATCAAAGTGCAGTTGGTAAAAAGGAAAGGGGGAAATTTAAAGGAAACTTAAATCGAACTTAATGATGCGTAATTTTATGTTAGTTAATTGTCCAGGTGCTGCAGGTGGCAAATAGTGTTGAGGGGTATTGGAATCAGGGGAAAAATTCGAGTGTGTGTGGTAGTTCCAGAACACTGCACCATCCAACATATTAAAACCTAAAACTTCGGGATTGATCATTTCCTAAGCAAGTGTCCATACGTCTCCATAGAGTTGACAAATTGAGCAAATCATATATAGTTTATAACCTTATATTCCCTGGCTGTTCTCACACGTATATTGGAAAAACCAATAGCACATTGCTTGAAAGAACGACAGAGCATGCTTGTCGCTATGATTCTGCCTTTACAACAAATCTCCAACTTTTGAGTTTTTTTCTGCCTCTTATAAGCTTGTTACTGTATTTTGTTCAATTCTTCTGATGATAATTTTGAATACTTCTAATGATAAATTGAATCGATGAACAATTTTTTAGACTTTTAAATGCTGATTCGAAAATGCTGATTGGAAAACCTCCAAAGCAAAGATTTTTCATAAATTCCAGTAAAAACATGTGATAATTAAGTAAAAATGCAAATTGAGCAATTCATTATACATAGGCTCTTTATAATTTGGATAATGCAGCTCTGACAATCAGTTTCCAAAAAAAATTAATTTGCAATTCATTTGTGATGATCTTAAATCTTTAAATAACTTGTTGAACTAATATTCGAACTTGCTAACATCAGCCCATAACATTTGCTAAGTTCATCTGCGGCCAGACAATACAATGAAATCAATATTATCAAAGATATTTTTGTAAATAGATTAAATCACTCATCTGCTATTATTGATGTATATGACGACATGTCGTCAAGAAACTTTGATTCATTTGTCAGGGGTGTATCCAGAAAAAACTTTGAGGGGAGCAAGATTTACTTGGTGGAGTGCCTAAAAATGCCGCCCATCATGGTTGGGCGGCGAAAAATTTTTAGGCTTCTAGATGCTCTGAAATGGCTATTTCAGCACTTAAACGTAACCATGATAGGCTTTAAAACCTACAAAAAATACCATTCATGCACTAAAAACCTCAAAAGGAATCAATAGAAAAAAATAAGCATACAAAACAAACAAACGAACATATAATAATAATACTGCCAGTCTGCTACTAATGGGAAATAAAATTCTATCCTCTTTCTCCTGATACTTTTGTACAAAAAGTACTACATAATTTTACCTAATGTCTCCTTGAAATTGAAAGGAACAGAAATTTCTTTTTGGCTGTTAGAAAATAGCAAAATAATTTTACTTCTTTACTTAGATTATGGCACCATTCAGTATCAACAGAATGTAACCGTCAACCGAAAAAAGAAAACAGTAAAAATGTTGTTGATATGAAGGAATATAGCAGAACTAAAAATGAACGGAAAGTAGAAAAAATCTCAGTAACATGATTAGTAAAAATAGTTGACTTAGAATTTCCTCTTTGCATTTGAAAACCTGGCATTGGCATCAGAAGACTTTACAATTTTCATTTTCCAAACTGCATTTTCATCTTGGATATTTTTATAAAAGTAGAGGGTAAA
>JANSTP010027457.1:0-15019 GCA_025330745.1 Cladonema radiatum
AGAATGAAACAATCACGGCGATGATGCCCTTACCACAAGAGGAAAAAACGTGGCAAGAGCTATTTGTCATGTTTGCATAATTAAGTACAAAAGAGTAAATGTGATGGAAATGTATGATAGCGTAACGCGACCTTAAGAAGGGAAATCAAAGCTTTCATGTTTACCTCTGTTTTGTTATTAGAAAAACTTTCGCTGATCATATCTGCAGTCTGGAGTAAGAAAGAGATAGAAGCTGCATGAGTTGTTTGTTTGTCTTGTAATTTAGGATGATTCGTTCTCTGAAAGGATGATAGGTTTGTCCATATCTCTGAGTGTGTCATTTTGCTTAGAAGAAAAGTGCAATTAGCAGGGATTTTCCCATTAGCTAATTCTCTTTGAGACACTCCTCTTTTAATGATTTTGACTAAAATCCGTGACCAGCATTGGCCAATGTAGAAAAGATTTCTGCTCCTATTTCAATAGTATCAGGTTCATAGTCATTGAGAGTATCCTGCCAATACTTTTGATTCTCGTCAAGACATTCTGCAACAGAATCTTCAGCATCTGACTTATTAATGCCCTCAAACCATTTTGCCGTAGGTATTAATTGAAAACTCTTCATCGGGTCGATAAGCTGTTATTGATGGACCACCAGATGATGATGATGCTGCATCTCGATGATGCTACCGAGCCTCCTCTGAGACATTTTGGCAATTTGTCCGTGGCAAATTTTTCTGTAATGATAAAAATTTTTTAAAGATAACATAGTTCTCTAATTTTTTTTGAAAATGTATTTTTATTGGAGAGGAAACTCCATTAAGTTTTTCTTCTAAATCAGCTCTGAAAGATGTGATAGAGCTTCTAAATTTCAAAATTTTCTTCCTCGCCCATCCAGTTGGGCGACATATTGAGCTCACCGCGTCCTCAACTCTCCAATTGGTGTCGTCAACCCTTTATAGCTGCATTTTTAGAGTTGCAATTGCATTTACTCGTACTTCAAACTCGAGGGTTATCCTAAGATATAAGTTATAAAAGTAACTTTTTTTCTCATAAACCAACGCACAATAAAAGTTCAATCCTATGGTCCGCCTGTTGATACAGAGACTAGCTTCCTACCCTTAAGTTAATGGAAAAAGTTGCTGAAACCAATTTTAGACGTTTTAAATACAAAATGTTCTTCCTCGCCCAACCATGGTGGTTGGTATTTTGGATTGTACACCTAGCCCCCCCTCCCACCCCCCAAACAAAAACAGTCTGCCATGGGCCTGCAATATTGAAACAGTGTGTAGAAAAAGCACTTATAACGATTTTTTTCTTTTTGAGGCACATGAATTGGCATATCCTAGAAAGGGCAGATAATTTTTGATTTGCTTTTTGACAAATAAACTTAATATGCTCCGTCAAATTTAGTTGATTATCAAAGGTAAGTGCAAGGAGTTTGGCAGATTCTAAATTTGATATATATGTGTTAGAGATTTTCGCGAAAAACTTTTGATTGGTGCTTAACCCTATTAAGGCCGAGCTTTTGAGGTCTCAACTAAGCAAGCAGAGCGGATTCCACCCCCCCCCCTCTAGAACTTCTGAACTACTAATCCCATTACGATGAAACTTGGTACATTATTATAACAACCCTTTTTGAATACTTTGGTACCATTTTGGTTTCATGACGTCATCAATTTGTGATGACGTCATCATTTTTCAAAGAGCACCAATGAAAATTTACCAAAACTTTAGCCAAAAATTTCCAATTTTTGATAATCGGTATCTCAAGAACAACAAACTGTTTTTGATGCGGTTTTCAGCAAAGGTTTATTGATTCTAAGTTCTTTCAAGACGTTCTAAAAAATTTCAGATATTCGTACCGGATATCCAATTTTTTCCGGAACTGGACCAAAAAATGGCGCTACCGATGGTAAAAAAGGGCGTGACCACACCCAGCATGAGCGTACCCATCCAAGTTTTTTTTACCAAAATGTTCCTATATAACTTTTACGAAAAGTCATAAAGTTTCTTTGCATCTTCTTTGGTAGTTCGTGAGTAATTACCGATAATATGGCAAAGTGGAGGAATCCGCCCCCCCTCCCAGCCTGAATAGTGTTAAGAGAAGGTGGCACGTATCCGGATTAGCTTTCATACCGTTAATTTCAAACCAATAAAAAAGTTTTTCAGAGGCAACTTGTAGTTTAGCTGTCACCTCATTAGTGTTTTATGCTTGAATATAGGGGGTTTTATCGTCGACAAACCCTGCAAAATCAACATCATTAAGGTAGTAAAAAAGATTGCGTATAAAAACATTAAATAAGAGAGGACCTAAAATGGAACCCTGTGGAACTCAAAATATTATTTCAAGCCAGTTAATGTAGTCATTTTCTACCTTCACACGCTGTTTGCGGTTCATTACGTATGATTTTATCAATAGTGCGGCGTTAAGTGAAAATTCATAAGCTACAAGTTTAGCAATTAGAAGATCGTAATATATACAATAAAAAAGTGCCCCAAAAGCAGTTTTATTATCAAAGCCTTTCTCCAGTTTTCTAAGATTCTTATGAGGCAAACCTGTGTATTCATACCCTTCCTAAATCTGTTTTGGAATTTTGATAGAATGTTGTCAAAAAATGGTGACATCTTTTTCTAAATTAGTTGATCATAAATTTTTGAAATATCAGACAGCACACTAATTGGTCTATAGTTACACATATCGAGTTTAGAAGACGTTTTATGGATGGGCGTTAACTTTGATTTTTTATGACGTTAGGAAATGAAGAATTAATAATGCAAACGTTTAAGTTCTCTAATAGGTACTCTGAGAATGAGTCAGATTTTTCTTCAACGTTAATAAAAGAAATTCATCAAATAGTTCAGGAATATCCGAGCTGTTGAAAATAATTGTTTTATCATCACTTTCGAGTAATATTTTTCATTATTATTAATTTTAGTTGACAATTATGATTTGACATTAGTCCAAAACCGCCTATGGTCAGTAACTTTACATAAGTCGAAATTGTTAAAGAAAGTTTTTCTTTTCTTTACGAATGAGTGATACACAAAGATTTCTTTGTTTATTATAAGCAGATTGGTTGCTTGGGATTCTTGCTTACAGAAATTTGTTCCTTGTTCATTTTCTTTCATTATTGCTTCACTTATGGTTTTGTTCATAATAAAATGAGAGCGGTTATCTCGAACGATTTATTGTTTAATTGGTGCTATATCGTTTAATACTTCGATTGCCTCATATAAAACCTTATCTAGTTCAGTAAAAGATACATTTTGAATAGCAAGAGTGCCATTCAGTAGCAGTAAAAAGTTCTCCTCGGGGTAATTCTCCTTGATGTCCTAGAGTCCGGTTTCTAATATAAGTGTATTAGAAAATTTGAGATTTCTGTTAGTCAACATCAAGTCTATGGTCGATGGATTAGGATTTTTAAAGAAGGTGGGCTAATTAGCAATATTTGTGAGTGAAAAAGAAGTACAAAAATCGTCCATAAAATCTTCTGATGTTTCTGAGTTAAAGTCGCCCATGAACAAGCAGTTATCGTACTTAGGGGAAACGGTGTCTGCTAGTTGAAATGTTGAAAAGAAAATCCTCAAAGTTAGATCTGTAGGGTTTATAGCCACAGCATAATAGCTATTATTCTTTAGATATCGAGACTTATCACGAAACGAAAGGTTTTAAAAGCTTTGATGCGATATTTTCTCGCACATTAAGCATTAAACCTCCTCCTTTCCCATCCCTGCCAAGGCGGTATTGGGTGGAAAAATCCTGAAACAGAAAATTGATTATTCGGAAATGATTCATCTAGCTTAGTTTCAGTTACTAGAAAGATGTGTGTATGCTTTAAAATCAAAGAAGAGAGAGATTCTGTCTTATTTCTTAAAGATTTAATATTTCATTGACCACACAAAAGTTTTTCTACGTTTTGTTTCTTTAATACATTCAAAATACTTATGTCGCTGTTAAATTCTAACAGTGGCATTTTTTTAGAAACATCAACATTGTGTAGAAAGTCGTTAGGAATTTCATTCACACGCTCTGTATTCACACCTTGCACTTGCACACTCTGTACTCACACGCTCTAGCTGACTGTATTTATTGATATCAACACCTTCTGGTCATATAAAATTGAAAAAATTTAAGATGTTAACAAAATTTTAGGCTAAATAAAATGTCCCAATGTCATTCGAATGAATACGGTCGTATCTCAAGAATGAGTCGTTGATATTATCGTGTGCAATGAAAACATAATTGACGTAAAATATCGGTTACCTCTGCGATGTAACGTGAAAGTTTCATATCATTTTTCTTCAAACTTGACGATATGAAAACATTCTTTATTCCACTCTCACGGCTGAGAACTCTGATATTAATAATTTGTTGCGCCAACATATGCGGTGGTAGTATGGTATTGACGTCATTGGAAATAATATGGATGGGTATATTTTCTGGCTTGTCTTCTTCAAGAAAAGGCCTTACCAAACGTTTGGTTGTTGCGCTATCACAATTTTTTATAATCGCTTTGGAGTCGCTGGTGGGGTGATTAAGCAGAAGTTTGCTTATTCGTTTAACATGGTTGTCACAAAATATGAATATTTTCTTACTGTTTCTTTGAGTTGCATGAGTCGTTTCTTCCTTGCTTCGTTTTATATTTCTTTCAATTCTTTGACGTCTTATATTCGCTCCATTTTCAAGTCGTTTAGACCTTTTTTTAGGATCATTTTGTACTAGCGCCTTCTTTCTTTGTTCTTGTTTTTGTTGTAAACATGTTTTGCAATAGCAAAGTCAATCGAAGGAAACTTTTCTTCTCCTAGTACAGCGTATCTGTTGCTTGTTGCTTGTTGTTTTAGTAAAACCTGTCATTTTCTTGTGTCTAGTTTTTGGCCTTTTCTTTTTCTTCAACCAAATCGTTATCAATGACTTCCGGGATCGTATATTCATGAGTCTTGGAATCACTTACAGGCTTATTAGTTTCCGGTTGATTTGAAACGTTATTTTCCTATAAGCGTTCAGTTTCAGCGTTTCGATCTGATAAAACCTGATTCCGTAGGAAGCGCCATTTGAAGAACCAGTCGAGATCGTTGTTTTCAGTCAATACACGTAAAAATATGTTTTTATCTCGTTAATATTTGTCAATTTAGAACTCAAGATAATTGACGCAAAAAAACGCTTCTTCTGTTGTGAAGGAAAGTAGAGGCGAGGGAAAGTAGTTTCCGCTTTTACATTTTCTTTATTTGAGAGAAGATACACTGGTGTCACTATATGGCCAAAGAACTTATCCTGATTTTGGGCAAAGAAATATTTGGAGGGATTAAGCTTAAGCCTGGTATTGGATAATCTGGTGAGAACTTGTGCTAAATGGTCTAAATGGCTCTTGAAGTCGGAAGAATTAATGATTATGTCGCCAATGTATATAAAACAAAATTTATTTATAAAGTCTGTCAGAATGTATTCCATGGTTCTCTGGAAAATTAGAAGACTGGTCGATAAGCCAGAAGGTAAGACATTAAACTCAATAGGGCTACAATGTGTTATGAATGCTGCTTTTTCTTTTGATAAGTCCTCTATAGCAATTTGCCCATATCCACTTAGGACATCCAAAGTGCTAAAATATGGAGCTCCGGATAAGCTATCCATTATATCGTCTATGCGAGGAAGAGGGTGGGCATCCTTTTTGGTGACAACATTGAGTTTGCGATAATCAACACAAAGTCTGCGAGAGCCATCTGGTTTTGGTACTAAAACAATTGGGCTGGCCCATGGACTAAGGGAGGGCTGGATAAGATTTCTTTCAAGCAAATCGATAATTTGTTTATCCAGAATATTTCGTTCCCTTATTTAGAATTCATTTAGAATTCATTCAATTCAAGAATATTTCAGTTCCCTTAATATAATCAGTACCAGTTCCACGAGAATTTGATGCGAAGAAATCATTTGAACGAAGTTTGTAATTGACATAACGTAACTGCCGGTCCAAAACGTTCGAAAAATAATGTAAACAAAGTTTGGAATAAAACATGTAAACAATGAATTCAATAAGAAAATATTTATCATTATTTATATTATTCCCACAGTTATTTCAAGAAACTGTTCAAGTACTGTCAAAATTAATGTAGAAATTGGACTTTGTTGGAATTGGGAATTCAGAGTTTGAGATTTTATGATCAATTAAAAAATACTATATTCAAAGCTATGTTACATTGTTACATGAATTTGTATATTTGTCAGGTGTCTACAGGAACATCTTTGGTTGGTCTGTATTTTGCATGGTGACTTTCAACGGGGGTTGAAAGGGGCGCTTAGGAAACTCAAAAAAATTGAATTCAATTTAAAAAAATAAGGAAAACTGTAACAAATTGTGCTTATTCAATTTTTGACTTATCGTTAAATTCCCTCCCCTCTCATTGAGGTTTTTAGAAAATTCGGCCCGAATAATTATGTTAACCCTCAATATAGTTTAACTTTTGCAAATCCAAAATAAATTTTCTAAATTTTTGCTGGTATATCTTATTGACGTATTTATAACTTTTCGACATTTCCATCACATTCGCTGGCATTTAAATAGAAGAGTTATGTCTACGTCACGAATGCATAGTTTGATTTACATAAATCAACTTCCACGCTGCTTCAACTTTCGTTTTCAAGCAAGAATAGTCAAGCGAGCCCAGAAACTGATTTCAGCTGGTGGAAATTGATCATTACACTGATTGTCAAGATTACATGTAAGTTTTTGTGATCGAAATCAACTATTCCTAAGTTACTAAGTCGAAATGTAAAGACTTTCTGAATTCAAATTTTTTCTTATACACCACCTGTAAAAATGACGTAGAAGCTATTCTAAGGCGGCCCTAAAAAAACGTTATAATTTAGAAATTAGGAAACCTTAGAAGTTGTTTCATTTGTTCCACAGTATCTCATAGCATGTTTAAAGGCTTTTAAATGGGTTGAATGGAGCAAGGAAAAGTTTTAAAGGTGTTTTGTTGAATCCTCCGCTAAGAACTCAGAAACTACTACCCCACAGCCATGGAGGTTTCAGAGATGAAAGTATGTCAACACATTAGGCATTTGGTATTACAACCAGTTTGATCATGTCATCACTTCTCCTATGACGTCATCACACTTTTTTGGTGTCTTGCGGCCCTAATTTTACCTATTTTCACATAATTGGTGATACTTTTTGTTCTCATTATAAATGAAAGGTGAAATTTTGCAGTTCTACATCATTTTAGGAGCTCCTTCAGATAAAATAATCAAAACTTTGAAAAAAAAACTTTTCAAAAATGTTTTAGGTTTTTGGACTATACCGACCCTGATTGGGTTCCGGCGCCAGGCCCTGAAAAATTATTTTCCAAAAAGAAATTATCCCAATCTAGTCACAATAAAACTTTTCAAAAACCCATAAATTTTCATGCAATAAGGGTTTGCCGTTTATGAGTTATTTTAAGAAAAACTGCAGGAGAGGGGGGTGAAAAATGTCTCCCCCTGGCCTGAATAGGTTTAAACTAGTTTGCAGCCATTAAAGTACTTTAGAAAGCGCAAAGAACAAGTTTAAATCTATTTAAAATTAAAATAGTGACGCAAACAGTATTAAGGATGGTATACTTCTTTTAATTCAACCGGATATATGTTAAAAGTTGCAGCTTTTTTTACTGCAATTTTACCAAGTTCTACAGGCATGAAACTACTTTAAAACTTACTTTAAAGCCTTTTTGCTAAATCTAACAGTGTTTGAGTTACCAGTTCGGTTCGTGACAACATAACGCATAACTCAGTTCATCAGTTTGATTTTCGAGCCTCAGCAGATGGTAGTTTGTATACAATAATATTAGATCTTTTGAAGCATTTTATTGAGGGAATTTTTATAATACATTTGTTAAGGAAAAGATAAGGTAAATCAGCGAGGCATTGGCTAATTTAGATCATGGAAGCTTAAATAGAAGGAATAATTTTTTGTAATTGCACTTTTGTTAATCCAAGTAATTATCGAAACGAAGATAATCGGATCCCTATACTACATATACGGGAACTGTTGCAGATACGTTTGAATAAGACAAGATTTTAACATTTGTTTATAAGAAGGTATAATAATAATTTTAAGTTATCTAGAATGTTTCACTTTCCAAGTCCAAAAAGACAATTTTATCGGCCCTAATGGGTAAAAATTAAGCTGTTGAACATTTCTAGTTACTTTTAAATCAAAATTTAAGTTGTCGGTATTTCTACAAAAAATGTCGGTGCTAAAATTTGTCGCTTTTTTTGACAACACGCTTCGTTTAAATTGCTTTTTTAAATCCAAAGAAGCAATTAACAAAAACGAAAGGACACCTGCGAGTTGTTACTTCTTCTATCACAACTCCCTGTTTAGATCAACTTAAATTTGCTGACTACAAGAAGAGAATAAATTAATAAATCAATACTTAAATAACAAATATATAAGACGTAACCTTCTGAAAAACTCTAGAAAATAAGAAAGGTAAAGAGCATTGTAACTACAAACAAGTACAACATTTAAAACGTCTTTATTCAAAACCATTCAGAAATAATATATGCTAAATACGGTTATTCATTTAGTAAGATGAAAGACGAATTGAAAACCCATTTAAATTTTATGAGCTTTAGAATAAAAGGAGGTTTCAACATGAGAAACAAATCTAACAAGAGAAGAACATCTATCAGAAAACCGCTATGAGATTATATGAGATTTTTTGTTAGTCTTCAGTCATTTTCATCTGATTTATTTAAAGGGTGAGAAGCCCTATCAGGCTGCATGGCTACGTATGCTTTCAAATTGTAAGTATGATTTTTTAAATTTATCAAATTTCAACAAAGACATGGAAAAACGGGGGGGGGGGGGTTGAGAGAAAAAAAATTGCTTAAAACCTGTTAAAATAATCGACTATACAAATAAATAAATAAATAAGTAAATAAATAAATAAGCAAAAAAAAACAAGTCAAAAATAATTTTTTCTTTTGATCCCATGCTTATGTTTCAATTTATAGATCATGTATTTAATGTACAATGCTGGAAAATAACAATATATTGAAAATAATATACTGAAAATAACCAGCTTTCAGAATAGGTATAAAGAGTGAGAATGAATAGCAATGTTGCTGCCTAATATACATACGTTTATCAATGCCTGCTAACAAATGAAGTTCATTGGACAGATTAGAAACCTTGGTTCAGGGAAAACAAGAGCCCACAGCTAATATCAACATTTTCAGAGAGATTCTCATTCATTTTCATTGTAAATAAAGGAAGGGGAAAGGGTTTCCATTCAAGGTTTTGCTTAAATGTTTCGCACAGGTTTGTAGAAATGGAAGGTTGCTAAGAGAAGCAATGTAACTAGTCAGCAATGTAAGTAGTCCCACATTACAGCATGAAATGCCATGTAACCACTTCGCGCTAAATTTTACCATATAATAATTGACATGTTTACATTTTTTTTTTTTTTTTATCTTGCTTATTTCCTTGCTGCTCGAAATTCTACTCATATTCCTGTTTGGCATTGTCGTTTTACGCTCTTAGCGATCAATGCCCCCCCCTGTTAATAATTACTTTAATAAAATGAAGTAACTGTTATTAACTAACTGTTGTACTATAGCTTTATGTATATTAACCGATTTCTTAAATCAAAGATAAATTGTCAAATAATGTTTTCCTCCAAGAAACCGAGTTGTTTATCCTATCCAAACCAGAACCCCTGCTCCCCCTCCTTTATTGTTTTCTGCTCTAAATCTAGAACGCTTAATTTTTAAATGATCAATCTTGTGTCAAAAAAAATTGATTATTACCCGTTCAGAAGCCGTTTCTCAGAGCCACCCCATCATTTTTTATTACTGAATTTTTCCAATAAACTCTTCTGCTATTTACTCATGTCTCTGTACAAGAGTCCCATAGGAATTTTCATTTCATGTTTATCGTAACCATTACATTTGGGTTCACTTTTAGACGAAAGGCAATAAGTTGGAAAACTGCCTATATCTTCTTTAAATCGCCAATTCTTAACCATATTTGATAAAACTTACCGCAAATATAAAATAACATATGAAGTTTCAAAAACTGAAAAAAAATATTGACCTCAAAAGACATGTGACAAGATGATAACGCCATCAAAAAGGCCAAAAATTGGCTGTTTTTAAGGTTTTTTGTTTCTTTTATTTTTGTGGCAATGCTCTCAAGAAAATAACTAATGATGCATATTAATCTAAATGTACGTTTATTGTAGATTTCGTTCCATTCAGGATTTTCAGGTATTTCGACCCCGAAAGGGCGCCTGAAAAGCAAAAATTCACTTTTTTCATTTAGGACTCTATTTTGAGAACTACTTTGTCCTTTTGAAAGAAAACTTATATATCAGAAGACACAAATAAAATTTATCCAAGAAACTTGCTTTGGTGGGGTCTAGTCAGAAGGCAAGATGTTGACATCATCAAAATCTTCAAAAACGCGTTTTTCCAAAAAAAAATAAAAAAGGAGGTGTCAGACGAAAATGACCTCATTTTGACGTTACTGACCTCAGAATGTTATGATCATATATTCGTCATGTTGTATATATTCCATATCTGTGAACTTTGAACATATAAGTCAAGATACGAAGTCAATTGTATAAAAGTGTTAAAAACGCCCAAAGAGGATGTAGTAGGAATAGGGTTAAAGTTATAGAAATAAAGAAACTTCATTTCTATTTTTTAGCAATAGGTCCAATAACATAGCGGTTGAGCTGAGTTCCATTTTTTAGAAAAAAAAAAAATTCTCTTGGTCTTCCAGACATGAGTCCATTAAAATCCAAATTCGTATTTTTAGAAACATTAAAGTTGATGTAGGATATTTATTGGTTTTCGATAAGTATAAGCCTCTGTTAGAATAAGTTTTATGAAACCATGGATCATTTATTCTGCCAAAGCTGTTTGATAAACTTAGATAAAAAGATTGGTTCAAGAAAAGTTTTTTCTGTTTCAAACGCCTTTCAGTAAATGGGTATGGCCAGGAGTGAGGGGGTGGTCAGGGGAGGCCATGGCAAATAGGGTACCTTGATAAACTACAATCAAAAGCCTTTTGCAATTTTCAGACAGCAATGTTCGTATGAAGAAGTTATAAATCAGCTATATCATTCCTGGGTAGATTTATAAAATCTGTCTTTTCCAGCTAGGCTGATGATTAATTAAAATTAATAGGTTATAACTGTGAACTATTTACCAAAATCTAATAATTATTAGAGAGAATTACCCTTTGGTACACAAGAACAATCAACTACTTTAGTCAGAAAGTTTCGGTTCATGGTTAGATTATGACAATCCCCTTTCCCCGCAACTAAGTTAAAAAAGCCTCTAAATTTCGGAGCACAATTTAAGTTTATTTCGTCTTTCAAATAATGATTATTGTTTACAACCGAATACCAAATATTAAAAATATGCATGTGTGTCTATTATCGAATGGCAAATGTAAATGAACAATATAGGCGTCTCTCTAAGCCTTTTTAGAATGCGATTTTTAGGTCCAGGTGATAAGACCTCGACAGGTCTTCTTCTGGTTCCCAGTCTAATAGCTTATGGCAAATAAATAATATAAACATCGTTTCGTATCTGTAAATATTTGTAACATTGTATGCTTGTATTATACAGGGTGTCCCAAATAAAAGTTTACCGAGAACATTTAAATCAAATTTTTGAAGAGCTCTTGAAAACCATAAATAAACTTTACTTTCCCAAAAATCTTTGAAGATTTTTCTTTCTTTTAACCCTATTCAGGCAGGGCTTTTGAGGGCTCACGGAAGCCGGAGGGTGGCATTTTTCAACCCCCCCCCCCACCTCTAAGACCTTTGGAACTACATGTCCGATTGGCATGAAACTTTCAGGGATGAAATTATGTCATCATAATGGGCATTTAGTGCCATAACCAATTTGCCCTAAAAATACCTATTTTCACAAAATTAATTGAAATCTGGCCACAATAAAATTTGTTGAAAACTCACAAATTTTCATGCAAAAAGGATTTGTCGTTTCTGAGTTATTTAAAGGAAAATTACAGGGGAAGAGGGGGCTGAAAAATGCCCCCCCCCCCTGCCTGAAAAGCGCAAAGAAAGAGTTCTTTTTAATTACCCTTTAGATAAATGCTAATTATTAGCATTATATGTAGTTGAATTGCCTTTTGAAAAAGTGCGAGGCATAATTTATCTAAAAGAAGTGGATACAGAGAAGCTAAGAAAGCGTTTCGTTCATGAATTGATATGCCAAAAAAACTAATGATAATTCGGCAAACAATTTTATCTGTGAGGAGAAAAATGAATGGGAAAGTAAATAACTGACGCATTTTGGCACACCCTGTATATTTCTTTCTCAGAAATTTATTGTAATGATGTATGAGGCTGAAATAAATAAAAATAAAAGATAAAACTAGAAAATAAAAATAAATGGTTGCTAACGATTAACACACATTGTTTCAGTAAGTGCATTTAACCATAGAATTATGTTTTAACCAAACTCTATGACCAAGCCAAATATTTCAACTCTTTTTCGCAAGTAAAAACGTTTTGAAATGTGAAAAATTCAAGTTTTAAAGTCATAAAGTATTGCCTTGTTTCCTTGACAACACCAACCATATAGCCAAACCAGCACGAACAGGGTGTGGAGAGGCTTTAGCCTACTCCGAGTTTTATTTATAAACAATAACTATGGGTACAGAATGACGATTGATGTTGATAAAGATTGAAAGGACTAATTTTTTGGATAGTGAGTTTGTTTAGTTTTGCCTTAATTAATTAAGGGGGCGCCAAAATAGTGGTTGCCCTCCCTGTGGAAAATTTGCCACGCCGCCACAGGTATGACCGCTGACAATATATTAGTAACTTGAAACTTCCTTAGGCAAAAAACTGTAAGATACACCATTTTTCTTTTACAAGAATCCAAGCTCCAGGGCTAGGTCCAAAAGTTTCTTAACAACTGCCTAAATGTGTTTCGAAAAGTTTTTAAGAAGTTTCTTAGCAATTTCTACAATCAAAATATATTAAGGCAGGACACAATTTTTAACATTGCTTAAACACATGCCCTTTCGCCTTCCTCCAAGGTTGGCTTTGACGATTTTTTTTCTCAAACTGCTCTTAATTTTGCCTTATTTGAAACAAAATTTTTGCCACTGATTGTTAAAAAAAAGTTAAACAACTAAGTTAAAAAACTGCCACACTTCTTGGCAAAAGTTCCCAAAAAAGCTTATTCAATGTTGTAATAGGATTTTGGTTTTATTCAAATCAAGGAATTCCTTGATCAATTCGAAATATAAGGTCTGGCTTGTTGTTAACGATTAGCGCATTTTTCTGTAAAAAATTGGATTTGCCTCAGGTTGTTTTCAAAGCCATTGAGGCCGGTACTGTAAATACATGTAAATACATGTCAATATAGAAAAAAAAAACAACCTTATATCCATAACTCACCACAAGGGAATAGAATCTAGTCTATAAAAGTAGATCCTTTCTCGCTGTCTAATAGCCTGTTCAGCATTTTTATTGATTTCAACTTTAATTCTGTTTACAGGTCATTCGAAGGATTCTCTTGAAATATTGTGGCATTTTTTCTAAGTAGCTACGTACCCATCTTTAATGTGTTGTCACCTCTGCAGAAGACAATACTATAAACACATAACACCAATAGAGAGGCGGTGTGAGAGGAGGGGCCGCGAAAAAGGTATTTGCCCTCCCTGGAGAAATGTTACCACGCTGCCACTGACTTTTTAATGACTAATAACTATCTAACTACGTCTATTGCAACTCGCACAGTACATTGCGTTGACGTACAAACCTCAATTAATTATGTTGATAATGATGATAAATTTGAAGTTAATAATAATCAAAACAAAAATCAAAGTCTACGTTTAAACCTATTCTTCTCAGAACTCAGAATCTACAAGACTATTGATTTCAAACTTCGTACATTGTTAGTATAACTCATTGTGACCACATTGAATCATATTTGGAATTGTGACGTCATCGTAAAATGATTACACCATCATTTGATTGACGGAAGTGTCAGGGAAAAATTAGTCAAAATTTTGCCAAGCTTTGACGGACTCTGATGAACCGCAAAAGCTTTTTTGATGTAGCTTTCACCAAAAACCTGGAAATCAGAAAGGTTTTGACATATCTTCCGGTTTTCCTGAGAATAATCCTGAAAATCTGATTTTTTGCGAAAATAGGCCGAAAATTGGGCATACCGATGCACAAAAGGGCCGTTGCAATGGTAGCTGTGGACATGGTAACCAAGAGATTTTTGCACCAAACTTTTCTTTCGTAAATTTTGTCCAAAGTCATAAAGTTCATCATGTCCCCACTAGTATTTTTTCGTTACAAACGAAAAAAGGACTTTGTGTCGGAATCCGCCCCTCCCCTCCCCCTTCCGGAGGAATAGGGCTAAAAGATAACAACTCGCGCACTGTGCAGCAAAATATCCGCTTTCGAATCTTGATTCTCAGCATTTTTTGACTGTTAAGACAGACAGAGTTTTGATAGCAACTTCTTCGTATCTTAACTCTTCCTAACCAAAGGGTTGGAACCATGGCTATTGGTGTTAGCTTATGTAGTAAGCTATTATAAAAAGCTCTGGGTCTCAGCAAGAATCAAGGTAATTTAAATACCATGAGGAATGTAAATGCTTTCTTGCTCTCTGAGTTACTTAAAAAAAGGCAATTGAGCCATTTTCACAACATTGAAAAGGATATGGAGTACTTGTTTGGGATACCCAGACTGTTCTGTGCTTCTGGATAAACTTTTTGTTACTGAAAAAGTTTTATGGTATAAAGACTATTAAAAAATATTTCTTAAAAGTTCAAGTTTTTTCCTATAGAAAGTTCTTTGCTTAAGAAAAAAATAAAATTCTTATAATGAAGCAAGTGGTTAATTTTACTGAGTGACGCTATTAAAGTCTGTTGTTAAAAAGGCTAAACACTTTATTGCTTAACCCTATGTGCCACAGGTTACATTTGTCTGTTGAACTCACAGGGGGGGGGGGCTGATTTAACCCCCCCCCCCTTTGTAAATCAATATTGGGCTAGAGTTA
>JANSTP010027568.1:0-15015 GCA_025330745.1 Cladonema radiatum
ACTGCTGCTAGCTCACTAGCTATCTTTGAAATGAAATGTGCTCGCATGAAAATATGTAATTTTTAAAAATATAACCCCCTATTCACTCAGGTTTATCAAAAGATTCGCGTAGAAGATCACAGAAAAGCCGCCGCGCCAAATAAGTAGCGGTAGTGCAGAGACTTAGCTTGAAAAAAGTTCATTGATTTGCAAAGTTCCACTAGTCCATTCTCCCACTCTATTCCCGTACAGCAAATATGCGATGCTTTTGGTCAGCGGTTTCCTTCTTCCCGATTTTTGTCAAGAATGGACTAGAGCTAGTCTACATATGAAGTATCAATTAGTCATTTCTGCTACATGACCCACCTGATCGATAAAAAAGCCAAACCATGACAGTGCCTCTTTAAGGATCTAGAATCTCCTAACATTGAAATTGAAGAACAGGTTAATAAAAGAGGAAGATTACAGCTTGTGGCAAACAGGTATAAAATTTTGTATTTTCAGATTGGAAGGATTCGTACTTTCCTTTAATTTTTGGGTCACCTGTCACAAAAACCTCTTGTTCAAAATTTAAAATTGAAGTTCAATTAAACATTCAAGTCTTTCAGTTCAATTAAATTGAAGTCTTAAAACATTTAGGTCCTGTGGCGTGGTGGCAGTTATATCACTGGGGCGGCAAAGTTCGAAAGTGCGTTTGTTTGTATCAAATACTTTAGCGTATGAAACTAATAATACTTAGACTGAGGAAACATAAATTGATATTAAATTAGTTTATTTGACAAACTAGTCATACAGTGCAACAGAAAACAATAACATCCTCCATGCCTTACATTTCAATATAAATTTCGATGTATCCGTGAAATAATTTGTTCTTGAAAGACCCTGTATAATGCCATATTAGTATCCCATTTTTGTTAAAGAAACAAAAATTGGTGAAAAACAACTTTTTGATGCCGTGGTATTCTGTGGCATAAATTGTTCGAAATAACAGCCCTCTGCAATTTCAGAATTCTTTTTAACAGGGCTGAAGAATTGCTTTTGATAGTAGGGGGGCCACAACTAAAGTTACTGATGGTTGGGTGACGGAGAAACCTTTGAGCTTATCAAGCTCGGGATTGTCTAAGCTACACACGTTAGCACAGATTTAGGCAACCTAATTCCAGGTTCAGCACTCAAATCTGTTTATATTTCTGGGAATTTTGGGCCCTCTAAGTTTCTTAATAGTTGGTATTTTCTTCTAACATGTTGATATTTTTAAAAATTGTATATAACAAAATCCTCTAACAAAACAATGACTTTAATAATTCAAAAAAACTTTGAAAGTTGGTTCTTATTGAATAGTTGAGCCCTTAACTTTTATATTCCTTGAGGGCACTATTTTCAATATATAGATTGTTTATAAAAAATTTAATCAAATTTTTCAAAGGATAAGGAAAATTTAATTCTGAAGCAAAGAGGGAGCCACTTCTCCTCCTCGGCCCTCCTGGATTCATCGAGCCTGATTACAGTAAATAATACATAACTAGCTAAGCAAAAACTATTCTTAAATAAACTTTTTTATGCAGGAATATATTGAAGAGGGGCTTACTTGGGAGAGATGGTTGTTTAACCACGGGCGTATATTAAATCTTCTTATCATGACAAGGAAATCTATCTTTGTATAGAATGAATAGTTGGACACTTGGTCAGATGAACATTTGAACGAACTATTTTGAAGAAGGAATTTTTTGTTTTTTAATGACAGAAATAATAACTACCCCCTTTACATAAAAAATAACTTTTGCTATTTTCAAACAAGATTCACAGCCAGTTTGTCTGTAATGAGTAAACCTTTCTCTTATTGTTCTGCAGAGGGGCGATTATTCGAGCATGGCCACTTATTATAGAACAACGTATTGTGATACTGGGGCTCTTATTTAAGCAGGTGTAGTTATTCGGCAGGGAGTACTAACTATGCCAGTTAATGGCTAAAACATTTGTACATCTGTTGAGGATTAAGAGCCCCCTAAAAAGAGAGCTGCTGGGGGGGACCAGCTCCCCTTGCCTCCTGCCACCACGCCACTGTTTAGGTGTATAAAATTTGATTTGACCTACCAGTTACAAATGATATACAATACCAGTCTTATCAATCAGTTCTACATCATTCAAAACTTTTTGTAATAATTACAGGCCTTAATATTTATTTCAGAATGGTTACAACCTCTACAGTTCATTGTATTCACCAATAAATAAATCAAAATAGTATCAATGTGTCTCTTGTTGGGGTATTTAATTTAAAACTGTTTTTTGTATGTAATGCAACTGAAAAAGAAAAGGCATTATTTTTATGCAAGCTGTGCTTGAATGCTAGGCTTTCAAAGGCTAGGCTTGGCTTATTCAAACCTCCAATGCTAAAAGCTGAAAAGGATAATAACAAAACCTTTACTTCTGTCTCTCAATTTTTCATGAATCAGTTCTATTGTGATAAGTCCCCTAATGGTTTTTACCAACCGTCATGTGTGACAGGGAAGTTTAAAGACTGTAAAGGCATCAAGAGACCAATTTTAAAATCTGAAGTAAACGATGATGCTGGTACTTACAGCCAATTCGAAACTGTAAAATATACATACAAAAAAAAGGATAAAGTCAGCGGCAAGGAGGTGGACAAAAATCTGAAAAAACAGAGCCAGTCTTATATTATTCAATCTACAGCGAATTGTACAAGTTACTTTCAAAAATTGAAGAATACCTTTGTCACGCACAGATACCAAGTAAGTAACGATAGCTACGAATCGAAAAATATCTTCGTGACAGTCGATAGATTTGGTACCATGAGACATATGGACTATTCTGAAAATCTAACTCAACTGTACAAATATGAGGCCCATTCGAGTCATTTTAGTAAGAAACCATTCACTCTGCACCGCACCGTAGAAAACAAGGCAAATGAAAAAACAAATTATGATTATCACCTGTCTAATGTTACAAGACATGATTATGGATTTACTTTTTCTGGTAAGTTTATGTTGACTCTTTGTGTCTGTCTGTTTGATTTTTTAAAGAAATTTTAAAGTGATATCTTTGATATGCTGATTCTTTAGATCCAGACACTTCATATATGAGAAACTGAGAAAGAAGTGGTTCTCTTTAGATTCACGGGTTTTCATCCGATTAGATATCTAGCATTGATTTTTTTTCAGTTATTCATAGCTTGCTTGAGGATATGAATCAGAATTAATCTGGTTGAAATCAGATACTTGCTCCCAGCAGTACAATGGCAAGTGGGTTTTTAGAAAGTTTCAATTATTGGCAATGGAGTATACAAAGTATATCATTATGTATTATGCGGCATCTGGGCATGGCAAGGGTTTGGTCAATGCAATGAGTGGTTTGGGAGTTAAAGGACCATTCGGGAAAGTTTGTGGTTACGAAAGATTTTTTTATAACACTGCACAAGAATTCCACACATTTTTATCTAGCTTGTTTCTAGATGATCCAACCAAAGTTTATCATCTCATTAAAAAATGAAACTCTCTCTGAAATTCTGCTTCTAAATAAGCACTTAAAATCCCAGATTTCATGAAAATGCGCATGATTACTTGACCATTCAGACTAAAATCAACCTTTCCTCCTGTGAAAACTGAATTGTTGGTAATTTCATAAAATGTGATCTAGAATCTGGCTACAAGATGTCTTTTAGATACATTTATAGTGAATATAAAGATGATGAAGAGGATAAAGTAGAGTATGAGTGTGATCATTCTGAGAGGGAAACAGAGAAAAATAAATTAAGATCTGAAAGTGTTTTTGATTTCCTAGCAATTGGTCCATATGTAGCACTCTTTTCAGCTACTACCTCCCTAGAACTTTTCTTCTCTGTAAAGTAATAGAGTTTGGAATTGCTGAAACAAATTTGGATGATTCGTATAACCATGTAATAATGAAGGGAACACGATACATCAAAATTGGGTATCTTGAAAAACAAAAAGAGAAACGAAATAGAGTAATTTATAAGAAGCTTCCGAAACCAAGTCAAGTTTTGGCACCTGCTGTTAGAGTGAGTGTTGCGTTTAAGTATATAGTATATATTTCATATTCTTATCTATAAGTGTACCAAATATCTTGAAGTTCCATACTTTCCAATTTATTTATTATTTATCTAATTATTTATTTAAATATTTATTGATTTACAATTTTAGCAAGTAGTTCTCTAGTTGATATAAACTTAGTTAATATTTTTAACACTATCAAATGGAGTACAGACTATTAATTCAGCGGATGAAATAAAATTGTTTGCTTATGTTTAGCAATAGTGTTCCAAAAGCAATTAAACCTAATGTTACAGTTTAACTTTTGAGTAAGGCCATTGACCCAATTTCTTTTGCCAGTTATTTCAAATTCTATTTCAAACATTTGTCTACTTTCAGGAATTTGTTGATTTCATGGCTCTAATTGCCATATTTTGTTACATTTTTAGCTTTTTTGCCTGTGATGGATTTAACAGTTTATTTTATCTGATGTTATTGTTTCTTGATTAGTCTCACAACCGTAATTTAGATTTTTACAGGACATAAGATCTATTTGCATGTGCTTTTAGCAAAGATCCAGTCACTCTTATCTAAAGTTAATGCTTGCAGGTCTAGCAAGTACATTCGTCGATTTCGTTATTCGTCTTGCTTGATAACTTGTGTTATATATTTAACCTAAACTTTGCTGGAAAACCAATTTTCACATTCTTTTTTCTGCTTATTTCAATGAGTTGAGTTCTTTAATAGTTTTATGACTATATTAAAAGCATAAGTTAAAGAAATGTCAGGTTTATAACAATAACTACCATATTTTGTTTCTTTGTTCCTTGATTGTTCAAACTGTCATTTTCTTAAAGACCTACTTAAGGAACATGTTAGTTTTCTTTCTTTCTTTTTCTAGGTACAAGATATATCACCAATTCTCAGTTTGTTGCTGCAGTGTCTTTTTTGGTTATACTTTTAACAGTTCTCTTTCTTGATGTTGCAATTTTAACCAAAACATGTTAAAGTCTAAGTGCTGAACTATCAGAAAATACTCAAAATATCATTACTATTACTTCCTCCTCAAAAGTACTAGCAAGAAATTTTGGTGGATTTTTAAAACCTTAAAGTCTTATATTTTTAACATTACACTTTTTTAATGAACAAATTTAACCAAATACTATCCCATAATCCTTATAGATTAAGTCTATGTAATTTATTTTTTCGCTTCACTTTCATGTTATAAGCATTTTTAATATTTCCCATTATTTAGAGCTGTTATATTTTTAACACTATTCTTTCCTGACTTTCAACTTGTGTAAAACTTGTAAAACTATGCTATAATATATGTGCTTTTGATATTTTAATCATTAATTATTTCTTGAAGCTGAAAATCTAGAGTCATTATTCCAAACATTTTGAAAAATAGGCAAAAGTTAATAATATAACATTCGGTATAATGGTCACGATTCCTTAAAATGAGCCACTTATTTTTGAATATGTCATCGCACGACAATGTCAATAAATGACTACAAATGGGATTTATCTACAACTGCTTTAATTTCCACTCATAAAAGGGTACATATTTTCCTAATATTGTTTCAGATAAGCATCTCTCTTATTTGACGACAGGCTTTCATAGATTTTTAAAAAAGACACAAAACTTTCCACTTCAAAAAAAGTTTAGACTGTTTTACCAAAATAAAAGGAATAAATCAAACAAAATAAACACTTTTACATGCAAACCATATATGTCAGTGATACTGTTTGAACAACAAAAGTATATCCACTTCCTTGCTGATCATTTAGCGTAGAGTTTAAAAGGTCTTAAAATTCTGAATTGCTTGTCCTTCGTAAATGGGCATTCTGACTGGGTGGTATAAAAGATCTAGAAGATTGCGAGTAAGGGCGTATCTTGTGTTCATATTACGAATAATTGCTGGTTGATCATTGACTCCTGGGTAATTTTCTGTATTGCTGGACTGGATATGGTACTTGAAATGCTAATGATCCAACAGTTGGGCTACTGTTATTGCTATTGTCACTGACAACTCTAGACATCAATTCTAATGATCGGCTCATACTTTCAGCTATAGCTGAAACTGATCTACTCAATTCATTTGTTGATTCAGCAAATACTTGATCAGACTGTCTAATAGCTTCAGCAATATCTCTGTTAAATTGCATGTCTTCAGGCGACTCATTTATCAAAACTTGATCACGTTCAGCAGCATATAATTTCTTCTGCAGATTTTTCTTCTTATCATCTATTAGTTTTAGCACAGGATTTGGTATCATAGGGGTGCCACCTCGAATTGGTGCAGATGCTGAGGATGAAGTGGGGCAGCTTGTAACGAAAACTTTTCCTCATTAGGAATATTCAAGCTTCTGTCAGCAGCGAAACTGTTGATATAAAATGAAGACTGTGACACTAATTGGGTGGCATCTGACTCACGTATACTTTGACTAAAATTTATGTTTATGCGGGAAGATTCTTTTCCAAATGGGAGAGGCTCTGTGGATGGAGACCCACCTCATATTCACTTGAGTACCTAAAAGTGAATAAACACAATCTTATCAATGCCAGATCGTGATCCTGTGGTAACTGCGGTGGAAAACTTTTGCCTTATGTCCTTAACCTTTTCTATGACACGTTTATGTCCTATATTGATAAATTCTTTTTGTGCAATCATAATTTTGTTTTCCTTGGCTTTTTGGTCTTTACTAAAGTTGCCAAAATTACCTGGAACGTCTACATCTGTAGGTCTAAAAAATGTATTGTCTTCATTTTGATATTTTCCAGCTAAACATTTCCGAAGATCTTCTTATTCCTTTTTTTGTCTTGGTTAATGTTTATCATTTATATTCACGCATAGTCTTATAAGATTGAATGTATCTAATAATGCTTCCACTATCTCGTTTGTCCATCAAAATCCAAGGTCCTGTCTCTTATCAGCAATGTTCTTGATCAGATGTTTGTTTTACTTGTTCGCATACTCAAATATCTTATCTTGTCTTGGCAAGGCGAGATGAGTAATTACATAAACATTTTTCCTTTCGGGGAACCGATTAGGCAGGGCATTATTCCCAACATCCTGACACATCTTGTTATCAAATATTTTATTACTAATATGAAGTCTACATGTCTCAAGGTTTCAAATTTCGTTAGCTGCCATCATGTGACCAATGACGTCATTTTTTTCGGTCAAGAAAAAATTAATCTCATCAAAAGTTGTAAACCAATACAGCAATGGAAAGGTAATTTTATGCTGAACATTCTTAATAAAAGAGTAAGGGGTCCTGGGCTCTAGTTTAGATACTACGACCTTCTAGCAACCCAGGAGCTAGTTCTTTGTTATTGAAAACTTTATATGGTGGGCCATTAACATGCAAAATTTTATCTATGTTTGACTTACCCAAGGCACTGGGATTTACCCCACTTCAGAATACTGAAAAATTATGGGATGTTAATGCCTCAATTCCTGTTAAATCGTACTGAATTTCAGATTAATAATTTTCAATGATTAATGATTAAGTATCCAGTATTAGAAAATTTATAAGTATCCAGGGTCTTGGAAATTGAAAACTTACTTTGGCATAGGAAGATAGCAAAAATTACCAACCGGGTAATTGATGACGTCATCAAAACGACGGCACGTATAATTCTTTTTTCCGAAAGTATTTATGTTGTTCTATCAACATGCAAACTTTTAATTTCAAGAATGGTATACCTTTGTCTACCTATTTCTACCGAGAATTTTGTTTTACATTTTAGTTTACTTTCATATAGATGTCTTGATTATAAGATCATTTAATATTTTTTTTTTTTTTTTGTCAAAAATCGAAATTGGATCACCTTGTTATGTTCTTTCCAATGATTGGTCATTTTTTTCATTTTAGTAAGGTTGAAATTGGAAACTATCGCTCAATTCTGGTTCGAATACTCTATTTTTAGTGATAAATATAGTAGTAATTCATATATTTCTTTAAAAAAGATCTGGAGCTATGACGTCATCACAATAAATTTGTGACGTAATTGTGTCTAAACGACAACCAAGATCCCAATTACCTTGTGTGAAAGTTTTTTGCATTTTCAGCACATATTTTTGAAGTTATGTTGCCAGAATGGACGAATATATCGAAAAAACTATTGGTAGCTGTGACGTCATAGTTGCAACTTTAGAAGTTCGTAGCTTAAACTAGAGCTCAGGACCCCTTACTCTTTTATTAAAAAATGATCACAATAAAATTATGTTTCCATTGCTGTCTTTATTTGAAACTTTTGATGAGATTAATTTCTCTTTGACCGAAAAAAAATGACGTCATTGGTCACGAGATTTGAGGAACCTCCCAAAAATGGCACCAATTAAAATTTGAAACCTTGAGACATGTAGACTTCATATCAGTAATAAAATATTTGATAACACGAAGTGTCAGGATGTTGGGAATAATGCCCTGGCTAGATATCTTGCCTGTTTCAAACCGAGATCTCTGGCAACCAGAACACGGTACTTTTCATGAAATTAGAATTTTTTAACTGGCATTCAGCGTTCGGCCAAGATCTCATTTAGGTGAGACAAAACTTCATCCTGGCTACCTGAGATCATGTAATCAGCCCTAACCCTAATCCTGTCCTGTACTAAAAACAAATGTTTTCTGACTAAATTATAAGTTTATCAATGTCATAAATTCACTAAAAGTTCTCAATACAGTTTATTTGTGCAGTTCCTTTGTACAGTGCATAACGTGTATATTTGTTAGTAAATATTAGCACAGTTTTCAGGAAGGCATACCGAACATGTACCTATATTCATTTTGCAGGTTTGATTCCAACGCATCTTCTCTTGACAATTGCAATCTTTCTGTTCGCGATATAATATCCTTTTTGAGACTAAGCAGATACCACTGCTTTTGAAAATAGTTTCTATTTTGGCAAATTGTTTTTACTAGTACAAATAGTTTCAACTTATCAATAGGTAGACGTTTTTAAGATGATGAGATGATGATGATGATACTGGAAAAGCTCGTTTATTTATAGAAAAGACCTTAAGTCTTTCAACTGTTGCTCTGCTGCTGGGAATATCGTTTCATTCCAGTCTATACTACTACAATCTAAATTATCCTTTGCAGGTTTAATGGTGACAAGATGAGCAAGATAACTAAAAACCATATCAAAGAGTTCCGTTGCATTTTGTTTTCTTGTTTCTGTAGTGTCTAAACATAACGCAGAATTCATAATTTTTCATTTACGTCTATAAGAGAAATTGATAAATCTTTCTTGAATTTCCTTGTGCTATAGATATTTAATGTGTTAATATTAAAATAAAAAAGGTGCATTTCCGTACAGTAATAAAAAAATTGAGTGTATTAGTTTTTGAAGTCAAGTTTGTTAAGCAGAGGATAATAGTGGGGTCACACTGGAAATTTAGATTCCTTTATTTAAGGAATTGGTGTTTTCCCAGGAGTTGTTATTTAGGAAAAATTTCTCATTTAAGAAGAACTTGAAAAAAGTGAAATAGCTGCAATTGAGTTGCCATGTTGACTGGCCTTTGTTTTTGAAAATGCAAAGAAAATATTTTGAAGTTATTATTATTTGAACTCTTGACCCTCCTTTTTGTCAGATTTCAGGCTTAATGTCTGGGAAAACGAAGACGCAATAGATAAAAGGATTTTATTAGAATAAGAGATACTCTAGAGTATCTCTTATATAAGGAAATTTTTATTAACATGAAAAGCTAGTCACACTTATAATTGGGTATAATCACCCTTGTTACAAAATATTTTTCCTTAAAATAAGAAATCGCTTATTGAGTGTGACCCCTCTAAAAGTGCACTAATGTTATTAGTAGGGCAGCTGATGAAGGTATACTTATTGGAGAAAATTGAAAAAATAGCTTTCATATAAGCTAAAATGTAATCATATTGAAGTACTATAATCTCATGTGAATAATACCATCATAATCTCTTGTGAATACTCTAATGAAAGTACCTGAAATCTAAACTGTCTGTAAAACATGTAAACAATGTATACAGGTTATGGAAACATATTTTGGGGTAGCGATATCATGTTTTGCAACTACAATGTTAGTAAGAAAAGTAGTGTGGCAGTGGAAGGAAGTTCATGTCCTTATTACTTTGTTTTCCTTGTCGATCTAGACAGATGTATACCATAATTTAATACGCTTTGCAATAACATATTGGTATCTTGTGGCATTTCCAACATCGCTCTAGCTTTTAACATGATAAACAATTGAAATTAAGTTTTTAAGAACTTCCTTACAGTCCTCTTCATATTTTGAAAGGAAATCGGAAATGCTACTTTTCAGCGGTTGGACAATGTAATCCATTGCATTAAAAAACGTTGCCTCGAGGTTATCGCAAGATACATGTTCTTCTGTCAGCTTTTAACTTGTTTCACAGATGCGGACAGCCCAAAAGAACTCGCGCATGAGACATTCATATTGATAAGAATGTGCGTGATAGAAATTCCTAATTTCTATTATACTCCTAAATATATGACAACAAACTAAGAAGAGTTACTTTATGGAAATGTTTATTGTATAATTTTGTAAAATTGTACATATTAAACAGTGAGGACATAAATAATGAAAATAGTATGTTTGTCCCATGTCATTTTCTCACTTACAACGACAGTACAAGTGTTTTCACTTAAAACTATTAACCTGTTACTAAACGTTTCACACTGTTCTAAAATTCAGAAAACCATCGATAGTTTAAAATAATGTACTCAGTACTCCTGATGTTAATAAAATGTCTTTGAACTTTTTTTCTACGTCAATGCCATGGATAACACATGTACCATCTACCATAATTAAAGTTATAAGAAAATTGAAGACGTAAAAACATAATTTTTTAATTTAGTTAATTATCTACACTGTTTACAATGCTATACAACTTTACGACATTCTTCGAAATCCTGTAAATGAAGTTTATTTGACCATATTTTGTGCATAATTGTAACTGTACTTAAATGAGGTACTTCAAATCTAGAAATGTATCTTTTCAAATTTGTTTAATAAGAAAAACCAGTTTACTTTGCAGTGATCAGTTTTCATATTAGCGTTGTCAATAAAATAAACGTAATGAATGCCTGTTTGCAAAAGAAACTTAAAAATTTTATAGAAATAACAGTCTTTAATTTTGCTTTTGGACCTCTGCTAATGAAAGTCGTTAAGAGATAACTGAAGATAATTGAAAATTGAACTGTGACGAAATGAAAACTAAAACAAAATTCGTTTTATAGGTATACATGAAAGGTTGGGAAAGACGATTTACAACTGCAAATACGAATTGTTAAGTTTTATGTTTGATAATCAATGAATAATAGAAAAAATATCCCTTTGGTAGGCTTTTTAGTTAATCTGCAAGCGGTTATTCACATTCAGAGACTGAAAACCGTATTTGAGTAAAATTTTTCCTTTGTCTGCCTTTCTATAACTCTTTTTTTTATATCAGTTGATCAGTCAGCATATTACAAATTCATATTTTGTGAATATTAGAACAACACAGGAAATTCAAATGCAAATGTTCTAAACCGTTAGCCATGTATGTCATTTTTCCCACCTAAAAAAGATTATGACATCATAATTCAAATTTTATGTTCCATTGCTCCCTCTAGTGGTATTTATGATCGTCAAAGCGTTGTTTTAAGAATGAGTAGCATATAATGTTCTCCCAATTAGCACATAAATTGATATTTTTTAGGAATTTCGTTTCTTTTTTCAACTAACAATCATGCACAAAAATTCTTAGACAGTTTTAAGCTTTTCCTGTGAAAACTGGCACCACAACCTTTAACAAAACGTGTGATATTTTACTTTCACAGACAGGGATTTATTGCGCGATTTATCTATATGAGACTCAAGCCTTGGGTGAGTGAGTGAGTGAAAACCACCGAACGTCCATCTTGGGTGCTTTTGAAGCCCTTCCAAGTGGCTTTACAGGGAAATCTAAAGTCTGAAAACAAGCCAATTTGTCAGTTTGTCTCAAATATTGTTGAACCTAATTGAAGGTTCATACAGCCATTATTAGACATTCTAGGCTCCATAACTTCTTACATAAACTTTTACAACACCATATATTTTATTAATTAATAATCCGCATAAAATTTCTGATTTATTGATATACATAACACTGAAATTTCGGAATTTTACCATAGATGTGACGCCATAACTAGAGCTTCTAGGCTATGTAGCTTCCTGACATAGACTTTTTCAGCCCTATGTTTTTTTTAAATAATGATTAGAACAACATTTCCTTTCGATTGATATATAAGGCATTGGAAATTGAGGGAACAAAACGTTTTTTGACTGCAGATACTAACAAATTCTATAACACAACAGTGAAGTGGATATAAGTGTCTCTACTGAGAGCTTATCACCTTGTTAGGTGTTCAACCAAGAAATATTTTTTATTTCGGGTCTAAGGACTTGAAAAAACCTCGGGAGCAAAATTAGTTTTTGAGGTTTTCATTCGCCTATATATGCCTGGTCAAAAGATAGAACACGTAAGAAGTAAACTTTGTAAGTTACTTGATTGTAGACTTTTTGCAATGTTATACAACTTTACAATATTCCTGGAAATCTTGCAGATGGAGATCATTTAACCAGGTTTTGTACATAATTGTAAATATAGTTAAATGAGGTATTTCAAATCAGAAATCTATATTTGCAAATCTCTATAATAAGGAAAACTTCTGATATTAGCATTTTCAATAAAAAAAACGAAGTGGGCCAACAAAGCGATATTTCAACTAAATGGAAATATTTCAGAAAAAACAATGGCAGAAGTTTTACAGTGTTGCTGGTTGCTAATAAACATAACTATTGTTCTTGAACTAACAGTCTTTAACTTTGTTTTTGGACCTTTGAATTTACGTCGTTAAGATAATAACTGTATTTCGCTCAAAAACAAGTAATTGTCTTCTTTCTATAAGAAAAAGCTGTTAGACAATACGAACAAATATGCATTTTTGTCACCGTAACGATACATTTCATGAAGTATGCTAAATCGTCTAATATTGTCTGCTGCCAAAAACCATTTGATTTGCGCAAACAATGCTATTGCCCTTTCAGTAACGTCGGAAGCATTTTTCTCTTCTGCCTCTTCCATCAGTGAAACAGTCACTGAAGAATCCTTCTCTGTTATCACTGCTTTAATGCCACGAAAAAGTCTTATTTTGTCCTCCTTACTGAGGATTCCATTTCAGCTAGAAATGTAATCATGTCTTATTTTATCTAATACACTAAAAGAGATGGCAGTTTCCATTATACACTTTTGCAAATAACAGTGCATTCAATTAAAGCAAATGATGAAATAGTTATAAAGCAAACACTGTAAAAATATGATTTTATTTCTACAGCAATGTTCTGAAGCAAGGAAGCAAGGAACGGATAATGATATGACGAACGATTGGCTATCGTTTATTGATAAACTATGCATTTAATATCCCCTTCAATATTTTTACACGTAAACATTGTTATAAGATTAGATTTCATCATTTTAATAATAGAATTTTTCTGAATATATTTAATAGATGATATGTTTTAACCCTATTGGACCCAGGCTTTTTTGAGGTTAAAAAACCGAGGGTCGGGCAGATTCCGCCACCCTTCCATTTCTCGAGAACTGCTTTTGATTTAGTGATGACACTTTATACGATAACAGACAAACTTATTCTGAACACTTTGGTACCAAGTTTAATGTATGACGTCATCAAAACTTGGTGACGTCATCGTTTCTCCTCCGACACGTCGTCAAAAATTGGTCGGCAGAAGGTAAAACTTTGAGTAACAATGAAGATTGAACCAAAAGAGCGTTTTTAATGCGGTCCTCACTATTTTGCTACTAATACAAAGCACTTTGATATCAATAGGTGGTAAATTGATTTCAGGCCCAAAATTTGGATTTTGGGCCGAAATGACCCAAGAAAATGGCATACCGGACACTCATTTTGGCGTTGCCATGGCCACAATGGGCTTGGTCACCAAATTTTTTTTGATGAAAATGTTCCCAGGTAAATTTTGTATAAAGTCACAAAGTCGTTCCTGAGTTATAATTAATAAACTGCCATTGTGGCGGAATCCGCCCCTCCCCGGGTCCAATAGGGTTAAGCTGTTTCATATATTGCATATTTAAGTAAACATAACATTTTACTTCATAGCCTACCTAACAGTTAAACATTGTTATTATATTTTTGTTTCAAGTATGCTGCTTTAATAATTGTACTGGTCGGCTTATGCGGGTATTTTAGTTAAAAATTCTTAAAAATCAAAAAAACCTGTCTTTACGAAATAGTTCAAGAAGGTAAGTGAATGTAATATGTTGTAAAAAAGTTATATGTTAGCGTTAAGATAATTTCCTTAAATCATTGAAGGAGAGGGTAATAAATACTTTAACATTTCAGAAAACGCAATAAAAAGTTTTCATTTGCAGGAGCAACAAAAGAAGAAACGTCATAAAAGTAAATTTTAATATATGCCTTTTTTTAATTCATCTTTCAGCTGGTGGACAAACCTTTCACGGCCTTGCGATTTAATGGAGTATAACAGCTTTCAAATTTTTTGTTTAAGGATACTGACAGCGAAACTATCAGTTTTTCTTCAATCTCTTTATACATATAAATCCAAAAGTTCCAGCTAAACTGAGTTAAACCTATTGAATTTACTCATGCTGAAGATTTGGAAAAGGTAAAAATATTATTAATAAAGTCAATATTTCCTGGAATCTTTCCGAAAAACGCTTTTTATGTTTGGTACCTCGCTCTGGTTGTCTTTTAAATATTTTTCTTTGTTTTTTTCACAGACTTGTCAAGGATACCAATACCAGTGGAAATGTACTTCAAATTTTTATTTAAGGCATCATTTTTTCAAAATTTCGAGAAACGTCCAAACGCTCTAAAAAATCATATTATACCGGCGTTAACATTGAATAAAAAGCCTTTTACGAGGTGATGATGAATGCGGGGTGGCACACTTCTATTGTTCTTTTTCTCGGTCAAACCCTTATAGCCGATTTTGAAAAATGG
>JANSTP010027790.1:0-25700 GCA_025330745.1 Cladonema radiatum
TGTTTCTTTTTCTTTTTCTAGACGCCTTGGTTAAACCAAACAGTGATAGTTATTCTCGACAAAAGGTCGATTTCAACGTGGGTGACCTTTTAAAACGCGCAAAACCCAACCCTGAACCTGAAAATGCTGCAAACGAGCAAGGTTCAGAGTCATCATGAACATTTCGTTTCAAGTGAAAGGACAACAGTTATTTAATATATTTTGTGTCAATAAAAACCTTTTTTTTTTTTGTCATGTCAAGCAATAGGCGATATTTTGAGTCGCGTTGCTGATTTTGTATTTTTGTTAGTAAACGATACTGTGTTTTTTAGCTTATCTGCTTTATCTTGCGTTCTGCCATAAATAATGCGAAAGTTTATAGATTAAAGATGAAATGAATTTGCCGAGATTTACCGAAATCTATATTTACTTAGATTATCGTGTTACTAATTTGTTGGACGTCACGAAAATTTATGTCGATTACATTTTCTTGTAAAATGACTTTTCTGCGTTGCACTACCACGTGCGTGAAATATAAGATTTCATTGAAGTAGTTGTATTTGTTATGAATCATATTTATATGATACCCAGTGTTGATGATATTCATATCGATGGCATTTGCTCTCAAAGCCCTCTGTACGAAGTGCCAATATATGTACAGGAAGGAGCTTTTATCACTAGAACGTGTGCGACCTAACTTTTGCCAAAACATGACCATAGCCCTAGAAAGAAATTGTCTAAACGCAGATCCGGGTCCTTGTAGCTACAATGATCGAATAATGTGCAAATGATGACCCATTATCGTCTGAAGAGAGTACAAAATAGGTGCCAAAGACGTCTAATGAACATCTTCTGCACGTCTTATGTGGGCGTCATTGGACGGGCAGAAGTCGTCTCTTTTGGACGGACGAGTCTTGTTACATTTGGTACGTCCAAATCACGTCCATAGGACGTCCACTAAAGTCCACCGTCTTCTCGACCAAAAAAGACGTCTTTTGAACGTCTAGTGGACGTCCATTTGCCCACTGGGATGAGTTTTAGGTTCCTGTAAGTGAAAGTTTTACTCTCTAAATATAGAATTAATTATTTAGAAGATGTAAAAAGAGGAGAGAAAGATATGTTACTAAAAACATAAATATTATGCATGAGATCAATCACAAAATAATTAGCTCCTCTGCTCCTGCACTTTGCTCCTCTTCAATATCACTAAAGAATTCTTCCTGGCTTTCGTCGGACTCTTGATCACCTCCCACATTCTCGCACGCTGTACTGCAATGACACAACTCTGTACATACCATCCCATATTTCAAACAAATACATTCTTTCATACCACAAGTGGTTTTGCAACGACAAAGACTTATCTCGACTTAAACCTCAGAGGCAGGTGAAAGCACAGAATGATCCGCTTCAAGACATCCCTCACCTGTTTGCGTCCAACCGTGACCAGCAGGATCTGAAAGCTCCATCTCAGCCAAATGTGTTTGGCCCCAAAGCATAGCAACAAAATTAAGATTGGTCTTAAGATTTTCTTCTGCAATGCTCCACATGTCGGTGGTAGCTTGCTTGATTCATATTGCTGCTTAGAGTATATAAACCATCGCAAATCTGATAGAGAAACAACTGAAGAGGACCTGTGTTTACAGTAAAGATCCATGACTAACAATTCAAGGTCGCAGAAGTCTTCTTCAAATTTAAATTTTGGTGTTGCAATGCTTAGAAGAGATTTGATCGTTTCCTTTTTGCACTTTTGAAACACATCCAATGTTGCCTTCTTTGGCTTTCCATTGAATTTTGAAGTAAAATCTGAGCCTAGTAAACAAGAAAATTATGCACATATCTTATAATTCCAGTGCAAGGTAGTCAAGTAAAGACTTACATAACTTTGAAAAGATTATAAAATTTAACCTGTAAAGGCATGGAATTCTTTAAAAGCTTTACACTTTTCATCACCAAGAGATTCATACACTTTTTTGATATCAACCTCCCGGATATTTGAACCTCTTCCTAAATCAGAACATATATTACCATATAAAAAAAGCTAAAATTATTAAACGCACATTTCCATTTTTGACCAGTGAAGAATACCAAGCTGCTCGAAACACTGTTTGGTTACAGAGATATCTTTGGTAATACAACAATAAAAGATAAACGTCTGTATCAGGGGAGCAGATTGTCAAACCTTGGAATGGATCTATCTTGGCAACATGCAGAGCATGAAGGGTGATCAGTGTATCTGCCTCTTCATGATAATGTTGTCTCAATTCATCATGAAAATTGTCGATGTTTGTGATACATTTATTATGATACACAATAGCAAATCTAAACAAGAAAAGTAAAATTATTATATTACATTAGCTAATTTGACTTGGTTTAAGGCAGGAGTCAACAGTATATACCTGAAATCGATTCTTCTTAAGTGCAATGCTAAATGATCTCCAAGGTATTTTGTTAGATCTTGCTTCGTTGAAATACTTGATAATAACTTCTTCATAGGTATTGCTTCGATTTTCGACAATAGCAAATATTTGTACCGCCAGTCTGGTTAGCTCGTGTCTGATCTTTCATTGAGTTCTCTTGATAACGATCAAAGATCATCCTTATCTCGTTGTATTCCTTGACTTCTTGCAATACAATGCGTATAAACTCATCAGCTAGATGTCGCCATGTCTTCTTATTATTTGTCTTCTTTATTCGATTAACGACAGCCATACCATCAAAAATTATAACACGTTGACTGCCCGGACTTGTATCATCCATCGCATTTGAATCAAAGTTCTTTCTTTCATTTTCTATTTTGTGCAATATGGAAGACTTGTCGGTCCCAAGTCTTTCGTCTGGTAGAAGCATTGAGCGTGGTACATTGGTGAACTCGTAAAATCCTAGGTATGATGCTACGTCAATATCATCACTAGATATCGATGCAACAAAAACCTTTGTTAGAAGCCTCTTTTCATCTTTTATTTCAGTAATTGCTTGGCGTGCCTTAGAAAGAATAGACTTTTTCAAGCTGACAAATGTGCTAAGTTTTCTTTTCTTCAAAGTATCCCATATTGACATTTCTCCTTCCAATCTCTCCTTTTTGAAGGTTTTGTACAAATCCTCTCCTATTTTCTCCTGGTTCAGATATTCTTTAGCCTTCTTTGATGGCATGACTACCCTGGAAATAACATTAAAGACATCATTTTTTCCAAAATCGATATTATGATCTTGAAAAACTTTCATTAACTTGGAACCGTCTTTGTAGACCCTTTCTTTTGCTGACCCTTTTTATTGATGATGTTGTTGGGTTCTCTTAGACCTCTTTAAATGAAACATTACCTCGAAATTGCTCGAAATTTGTTGTAGGTGTGGAGCAGCTAGAAAGTAGCTCCCCATTTCTTCATGTTTTTTATTTTCCTGTTCCAATACATGGTCTACCCCGAGTGCTGTAAAGGGTACTTGGCTCTTACTAACAAAGAAATTCGCATTCTTCAAGAATTGCCACATGTTTGGATCTTTGTGTTGCAACTCATACATTTGAGCTAAGTAAATTGGTGTAAGTCTTGCATAATTTATTTCATCATATGCAAAGAAGAATTTTGAGAATTTATCCAGCGACGACAGATCCAGCTCCCAAATCCCTTGACGTGTTGCTCGGAGAAGAGGAGCATTATTTCGATAAGATCCAGGACATTTCTTTACATTTTTGGTTGTCCTTTTACTTGGCTATCAAAACCCTGAGAAATTTCGAAAAACTCAGTTTCAGAAAGATCCTTTACAAGGTTTTTGATATTGCGTTCAGGAAATTTTTCAACTGCTGCTTCAATTGTTAATTTGTTAACAATTTCTCCAGAGAACATCTCAGCTGTATATATTTCGCACAGGCTGATATAGAGGAGCAAAAATGCGTTCAAACTTTGTGTATAGTGCTTTCTCTTTTGCTTTATTTTTCGTGTGACCTACAAGGTTGCGTTTAATTGATAAAACCTTTTTTATAGGAGATAGACAAATGTAAATCGGATAGGAGGTTGACTAATTCTTGGCTCCTGGTCTAATTGTAGATGTGCAGTCCCAAACAAACTGAGAAAGGAGTTTCTCTCATAATATATGAACCTTTATTAGGACTTTCTTTGACCTGATAATTCATTTGACGATCAGTTTACACTGATTGATGGACCAGTTGAGGTAAACTTGATACGATGTTGTTTATAGATTTGGAGCTATCATTGTCATTATCCACTTGAGAAGAAGTCCCAAATGCTTCGACTGCTGGAATGAGTTACAATTTCCCTCGTACTTCCACTTATCCATATATAATATCTCGTGGCGAATAAACTGTGCAACTTGGAAAAAACTTTGTAGTCCGTCATAATGACCTGCTTCTACAGCTTTATCGACAATCTCCTCATTCTTTTTTTAACTACAAACACGCTCTGCTTCATTCCGTCTTGGTGATTTCACAAATTCAGCAAAACTTTTAGCTTTTTTTTGTACTTTTTCAGGAGATTTTCTGTAGCAACACCCCAATTAATCAGTGATTCTTTGAACTTGGATTCTAATGTGTTCATATCTAATATTCACGATTGTGACAGTTCAAGCTTCACATAACTTATAAGTTCAATTTCACTTGCAGCATATTTAAACTCATCTGACGTTTCAACCTTCCCGACTTGACTTGCCTTGCGTTTTACGTCTACCCAACACCGAAAATGATAGCGCACATCATTTGCAAATGCATCTTTTGAAATAGGGATACTATTCAGCTTAAAACATAAAGATTTGTCTGGCAGTTTTTCGTACATATTCAGCATCAACTCCCATATCTAATCTCCCTACTAAATGAGTCTTTCCTCCTAGTATCTGACAGGTAATGCAATACTCTTTATCGTCGGAAGCATTACTTTTTCTTCTAGTTCAGACTCCCGTATCTCCCTCTTCTTCCCTCTTCTCTTCTTCTCTCTGTATCTAATGAAATTCTGTATCTCTTCTTAACTTGTTCAATGTTTTTCACGTTTGTTAAGCTCTTGTAGCATACTGTATGGTAAACAATCTGTGAAATTTCTGACACTGAGCAGGCTGAAATACGTTGGTAGGCAAACTCAATATCATCATTATGACAGGCCTTACATTCATTACATACTTCAATCATACTTTTAATCTTGGCCTGTAAATTATCGAAATAATCCTACAAATTCCTGTGAAAATCTCACTATTTGACCAAAATAGTTAAAAGTTTAATTTTGGGGAGAGCATTAGTCCATTTTCAGACAAGAATTGCAAAAACTCAGAAAAAAATTTGTTTTTGAGTAATTTGCTGACCAGAAACATAAAATTACAAGCTGTTCTGTAAAATATACATTCATTATACATTCATTATGTGACTGACCTGAAACTTTCAGAGACGATCTGTCTTATGTTTTGTTTTTTTGGCAAAGTTTGATGTGAATTGCTTGATTTTGCTACATATATTAACAATTTTACCCAGTTTTTCGAAATCGTCATAGAATCGTTATTCCTTGAGAATATTAGTTGAAACTTAGAAGAATAATAGTGTTACATCTGTTCTATAAGACTGCTTTGAAAAATCAATCAAATGAATTTTTTTTTAAACTTTGCAGACCAAAAAGCTATTCTTGCAAAGTTTGATATTTGGAAGACCATTTTTGAAAAATATATTGACAATTTACTGGTTTCTAGAGGTTTTTAGGCCGTGTCTAATTTGGTCTGTAAAATACACTCAGGGCAAAATCAAAATGGCAACCCTATCCAGTTTTGTTTCTTAAGACCTATACTTTCATAAAAACAAAACATTTTGCTTTTAGCATCAAAAGGACACGGAATTACATTTGGTCCCTGACTACAACTTGTTTTCATAGATATTTTTTTAATCAAGTACATGTTCGCCAAATCCTGAATTTCTTTTCTTAGAATTAAAGCATGCAGACTGCCAAAATTTGTCTCCTATACACTTTCGAAATGGCAGATTTTTGATTTATTCTCTGATCTGAGCTATTACAGGCGACAGTGGATGCTGAGTTCATATATTGATGAAACGTAAGTGGGGCAAGTGGGAAGTGAGCTGAAAACACCTCAAAAATTATAAACCAATTTAGATACCTCAGTATTGAGAAAAAAACTAGCAATAGCATAAACAACTTTTTAATATCAAACATACCAGCTTTTTAATATCAAAATTACCAAGCCAGCATAGAATAGTGTTTTTAACCAATAAGTTAGTATGATTAAACCTTTCCGCATTTTCCGGTTTGTTCTACATACCTTCTGAGGAAATGTGATGTTGGCAAAATTACAGGTGGCAAACTTTGCATTGTTAGTTAATAATAGAAACATAGAGAAAAGACTAACTTTGTCAAAAGAAGTAAAAAAAACTTTAGTTCAGTGAAGAATAACGATGATTTATGTACGCTGAAACTTCATCGAGAAATATATAAACATTAACAAATGGTGAGCTCAAAATCAAAACCAAACAATGAATATTTTGTCGATGCTGTTATTGATATTGACACTTCGAATTGTGGGTATGCCTACTCGACACATAAACAGAAACACAATATTTGTACAACTAATAAATTAACGACGGAGTAATGGATATCATATTTTCCCTCTTCTATTTTATTTGACAAAAAAGAAGAGTGTATTACTTTTAGAAACGAAGCGAAAAAGATGTACAGCAACTTTGTCGGTACAGACTGAGAAAGAAATTTCCTTCTATTTTGCCAATTCAAGATGGATTTGATTAATTAAAAGGTTATTTTTCAGATAAATCAGGTGTCAGACTACTGTGTACTTCTCCTTGTGCAATTTTGGGTGATAATGTAAAGTGAAAGGGTATACAAACTTAATTAATTCCAACATAAAATATTCCTCTATATAAATGAAGGCCTAGTATTATTATTACCATTGTTGTTGTTGTTGTTGTTGTTATATATCATCTTTATGGCAACATCAAAAGTTTCGGTATTAAGGGTGACGCTTTTCAAGATTTTAAAAAGGCGTAGTATTGAAGATGCACAGCAAATATACCAAGCAAACAATGCCTTTCTTCGTAAGGCCTCACTTGTTATAGTTTTTTATAACTTTTTTTTTGTTAATATCGGCCTAACGCTTTTAATGTCACCCTAACCATAACTTCCTTAAACTTAGTGTTCTTTTAAACCTATTAAGGTCAGGGGGACTTTTAGAGTCCCCGTATCAGTTTTTTTGTGATAACTTCTAAACGATTTGTAACATTTTATAAGGATCATGTGGACCAAAAAAAATGTTGAGAAAAACCTCCACGTGGCACAGGGCGATGCCCTTTTTTAGGCCACTGACCCAAAGGCAGGAAAAAAAGTTATTGCAGCATGATTTACTAATTTTAACCATCAGAATCGGATTCCTTGGACAAAATTACATGGAAAATAGTTTATCCAATATTTTTTTTCGATTCTTGTGCTCAAATTAACTGAGAGTCTAAAGTAGGACTTCGCCTGGACTAAATAAACATGATGACGTTATCGCCCTTTGGATAACGTCAGCCAAAAGTATCTGTATGTTTTTAGTTTTTCACTTGGCCAACTATTATCCCTCACAGTTTCATAGTAGTAGCATTTGTATTTTCCAAGAAAATAGGGGGCTTGCCCCCCCAGGCTTTTCAGACAAGCTTTTGGAGTGTATCTTCCTCCTGGACATCATCGAGGTTGTCAATGAAGTTCAATAGCTTCTCTGAACCCGTGTGCAAAGAAATCTGTTTCTTTAAAATGAAAGCCATGCCTTCTTTTTATTTTCTTTCCCGCAGATTACTTTGTTAACCCATTACTGGAAACGGTAAAAGCCAGAAACACCTTGCGGAATGACCAATCACCAACCTAAATAGAGTATTGTTAAAGCTGTCCCCTCTTCATGGTACCACACTAAAGGGATCACCAACTAAAACTCTCTTGTCGAACTCAGCCAATAGAAGTTCAAAAAATTCTATTTTGATTGCTCCAGCGTCATAGCTATCTTCCTCTCCCGTCGCGACAAATTCAACCTGCAACATAAGATTTACCCCCCACCCCACCCCCTCTCCACACAGATAGATTCGATAGATTTAACAGATTCCGTTTTAGTTAACAGTTTTGCATGAAATTTTGCAAAATTTAACTGCAATTAGTTTCTAATCAGAATAATTGGTAACTTGACTTGATTAGAGACGACTTCTGACTCTTTCTAGAAAACCCGAGTTTTCTCAAATTTCTGAAGAAACTTGGTATTTCTATTCACAAAACTGGAGTTTTCTCGATTAAATGTGCAAAATAGCTTCAATACTTGTAACATTGCAAGTATTTTATACAGCCAAAACAATATAAAAAAAGTGTCTTTAAATTAACTTGCATGATTTAATTTTTATGTAATGATTATATAACTTTATAAGAGTGAATAAAAAATTGTGATTATGAAACGTCTTAAGATTCTTTTGGGCTGCGTTGTTCAAAATTGAAGACACAAAATATATTTTCTAGAGAGTCAAAGTCGTCCAGTCAAACTGAATTGGAGCGGCCATTGTCTTCGAAATTACCAATTTTAGTTGACTTAATTTTTTTTTGGAATGGATAATAAATACTGCATCACTATCAATTTTGGGTGACTTGCTTTCTTTCGGAACTGATAGTACTACATCAATGGCATCATCTAAATTGATTGATTTAATTGTCCTCCAGAGAGGCAAGGTTCTTATTAGGGAACAGCATTCTCAGATTTGTTAAAATGCTATTGTTGCCTTTTTCATCATCTGTGGTGGATGTTGTTTGTAAGGCTAAAATTTCAAAAAGGAATGTCTGAAATATATTACCAAAAATCCTCTAATAAGTGCTCAGGGCGTTTGGATGTGCGTTTATTGGAGGGTGGCGTTTATTAAAGACTTATCTAGTTTGAGCAAAAAGACAAAAATAAAATTAATTTAGACCATAAATAAAATACATTTATAATATATTATAGCAAATCTTGCTGAAAATAGGCAAGTGTATTTATGCTTGAGGAAAAAACTCTAATAAACGCCCCCTTTATGACCGTAAAAGGATGAACGTTTATTAGAGGGGGGCGCTTAAAAGAGGGTGGGCATTTATTTAATTTTTTAAAGTTGTAGGGTGGGCGTATATTGGAGGAATTACGGTATACTAACTTATTATATTTCAACATACCTTTCAAGACAACACCTAAGCTTAGCCTATTACATTATTATCATTGAATTTCCAAACTTATACTTCAAATACTGTTCTTTGGCATTTTTGATGATATCGTTATTCAAGTGGATATTAGAATCTCACTTAATTTCCACTGATTTCACTTTCCCACTCTTTTGTTCTTGATTGAAGGTGGGTCTTATAGATGGGGGTCCCATCCGAAGGGGATTCTCGAAAATCTGTTTAAAATAGAGAGGTGGGTATTTCTTTTCTGACATACCGATATAGTAATTCAAACAGAAGGTCCCACAATGCAATTTCATACTACATTCTTATCTTTGATTAGAATTAAAGACCCTGTAGTGTAACACTTCTTATATTTATACTACATTTTAGCCTAAATTTTCGAATTTCGCAAATTTTCGTAGTATCTTTTTCAAAATAAAGTCAATTTTTCACAGCAAGTGTTGTCTCGAAAACAAAAACGCTTAACCCTATTTATGCCGGGGGAGGGCAGAGTCTGCCACAACGCACTTTTTTGGTTAACAGCTCAAAAACTATAACTTGAATCACTGTAAAACTTTATGACTTTTAGTAAAAATAAATAAACATAAAAATTCATAACATTTTCGTAAAAAAAAATTTTCGTGACCACACTCACAGCTCTTTTGAGATGCTGTAAAGCCAATTTTGAACCCAATTCCCTAAAAAATCAATAATTATCCGGAAACCCAGAAGATATGTGAAAGCCAATAGGATTTAAAGAAGTTTGGTGAAAACCACATGAAAAAATCTTTTGTAGATCCAAGGGACCAGGCCTTCCAAATTTAGGCCTTTTTTGGCCAGTTTAGCACCACCATTAAACAGAAAAACAATGACGTTATCATACCAAAAGTATTTTGCTATGCTCAAAAAGAGAAGTATGTGCCAGCTTTTTTTATTATAGAATTAGTATTTTCGAAGTTAGCAGGGGCGTCCCTCCACGGTTCATATATCTTTCATTGAATTCTCATTAGTATGAGAGTACAGCGATTTTAGGGAATAAAAAATTTGAAAGAATACAATTTGACCTCCCCCTACAATTATCATCTACTGACAAGTTAACGTTCTAATTTACTTTAGTGAGAATTCATTCTATGAAAGAGTAGATAAGAAAAAACAATATAATGTAAGAATATGCAGTTTCCAGAATAGGGAAAAAATCATTTGTGTACCCTCGTGGTAGCCCAAAAAATTTCGATAACCAAATGTTTATCCAGACTACCATAAACTGTGAGAAAGTAGTCCAGAATGTCAAACAAACATATGGCCATAAAAGTGAAAATTTCAATCAAATTATTTCCCAGTAGTTTTATACCACTAAAAAACCAAAACAATACAAACTTAACTACGTATTATTAATTGGATTTTTGCACATTTTTATTTGCTACAATAATATTTTGAAGCCTTGAGAATGAAACATTACTTTTTAGAAAGATTACATTGACATATGTTTCCTTCTTTCATATAATGAAAGTGATGTTATTTTAAAATTGTTCAAAACTCTACAAAACGGCAAAATTTTCCCATTCTCCCTTGCTTTCTAACAGACAGCAGACTAAATGTAGACCACTGTAACATAAATAATAATAATGACTAAAATTACCATTAAAAACAAAGCAAAATTTCCATTTTTTGAATGGCACATTTCCCTATGCTCCTGAAATTCCCATAATGGTGCTTTTATACCACACACCACACATGCAGACAAAATGCCATCTGGCGGAGGCTCCTGGAATGATATCTTGTTTACGGAAATAGGAGTTACATCGATTAGTTGAATGAATGCCAGTATATAAACAACAGAAGATTTTACATCTTCTTTGAACTCTTGTATGCGATAACCATAGGTTGGGCAATTGATGACAACAAGATCTTTTAATCCACAGCCACCACTACTTGCATGGGCAAGTTGAAAGGCAATTTGTTGAGTTTTTAGTCTGAACCATGAATCAGACTCAACAATTAATATCTAAGACAAAAAATAGCACAAATAATGAGGTAAAATATGATGGAACAAAATACTTTTCTAACTGAATGCTACTTTTGTAACTGCCATCAATTTTCTAAAAATCCTAATTTGTAAATGAATTCCTTCTTCAGTTTATAATTCTCACTAGTACAAACTGGATTGAAAACATTTCTGAACCTAGTTCATTTCATTTGCATCAAAATGTAAAGTGCGATGTCATGACCACACAAAGAAATATCTTCACTGATTGTTCAAGCTACGTTAATTAACTAGTCATTTGTTTACTATACCATAGTACCTAAAGAGGTTACAACCACCACCATATTCAAATGAACTCCCTCCCCCACTTACAGGCAATCTCCCTATTCCATTTGTCAACCCTCCAATCAGCTATTAGGATCATTTATCTTAATGTAGTAATTGCAAGGCACATAAGCAGACTTTATACTAAGTGTTCCTCATTTTATTTCGGAAAAACAAACTTGACTCTAAAACACATACAATTTTAAAACACAATTCCTTAAAGGTACATAAGCACCCTCAGAAAAATAATTTGGTCAAATTTTGAAGCTGCATAATTTTTACCTCAATCGCTAGATAATCATGAGTTTTTTCATGGGTGAAAATTTGAAAAAAATTCTATGTGTAGTTCTTGAGTTACAAGCCCCTATATTTTTGCATTTTCTGCTACAATTTTGTTTAAAATCAGGCGTTTGTTTTTCTCTTCATCCTATCTTAGTTTTTGGATGGTTTCTGTATAGTAAAAAACATCTCTCAAACCAATAAACATATTTTAGTGATGTTATACCCAATGTAGTTATATCATTCTCAATGAGATGTCTTGCCACGTAAAAACCATGTCAAAAAATAAATTATTTTCAGATCATTGAAACATATGTGTACGTGCGTACGTGATGTTAAAAAAGTAAAAGAATAACGATTTTCAATATGGCGACCAATAAAAACAACAAATTTTCCCAGATTTCAAATGCCGATATCTTAAAAACTACACATACAATTTCAATAAAAATTTCAGGGATGGAATAAGTCATTATTATCAAACGACTGAGCTAGAAATTATTCATTTTTTAAAATTTGGCCAAATTATTTTTCTGAGGGTGCTTAAGTACCTTTAATACAAACAAAATATACAATTTTAGTATCACAAACATAAACCTTGTATTTAAGTGTTATGAAAATATCACTTAAACTTCTGACAAACTGGACCCCTTCCATTACAAAACATATATACCCTCTCATTTTATATTTTCCACCCCTTTCTAGAAAGATCTTTCAATCCCCTCATTTGCATGAAAATGAAAAAAGTCAGCCACCACGCCCTCAACCTTCAATCCTTCCTATTGGTAATAAATATTTCCATCATCTTCTGGGTTCCTGTAAAATCTAGATTGGGATGGCTAAAGATATCAAAGTTCAAAAATGTCTAAAAATGTCTACCAGTCATTCAAGCATTTTTTAAAATAAATACAGGTGCTTAAGCACATTTGATTTTTTTATTTTAACGCATACGTCATTGGACAAGAAATTAACGCAAATTGATTCAATTGAAATCTAAAACTTACCTTCCCTTGGAAATAACCTTCCAATGTTTCTTTCAAATGCTCATGGCCACCTTTTTTATCTTTAAAAACCATTTTTTTCTTCCCTAAACCAGCTTTTCTCAAAACATCCAATTCTGCTGATGTAGGTGTTATCTTTTGAATTTGTGATAAACAGATGAAATCATGTGCCCATGTGTTTAAGACATGTCCTGAATATCTACTACTCTGTCTGTTACTTATTGATGAGGAAGTCCTCTTGCTTATATTAGGTAAATATGATTGTATTATCCATTCGTTGATCTGCAGAGTCCAGGGAATTTGTTTTTTGAATTTCAAGTTTGCTATGTCGCTGATTGACAATGTATGCTAAAATGGAAATAGAAAAAATTATTTTTTACTAAAATAGCAGCTGCCAGGTCATCATAAGGTCCTATAACAAGTAATATGGAGGTAAAAAAGTACATTTATCTAGATTTTCCTTTGGTATAACACTGATAATGACCAACTGCCATGATGTTGAACTCCAACAAAAAAGTTTCACTAAAATTGAAGTGGTGGGGATGGAAGACGGCGTTTTTGGTCAGTGGGCTCAAAATTTACTGAATATCTGATGAAATTTCCTAAAAACCAGAAGTTTTCAACAGCAAATCAATATCAAAACACTATCAGCTAAAGACTTCGGACGGTGTTTTTCTTTTTAGCATCATGTAGCCATGTGGCTCTGACAGGATCCAATACTTTAATCCAACCCAATACTTTGGTAACATAGATATCAGAGGTTAATACAGGCAGTTTTTCAGGTCAGTATATCAATTTTGGGCACACAAAAAAAGTGCCCAAATTAAGTAAAAGTTGCAAGTGGCACATCCTGCTTAATCTTTCTTTATCACTTGTAGTACAATCATATATGAATACATGTGATTAAAAAAATGTCTACTAAGGTTTAAATCCAATGAGCCAAATGTAAAAGCCTCTTTGTTTCACGAGGAAAATTAATTTGGAGAGAAGTAATTTGTGCATAAATATCGAAAACAACTTTTCTTATATATTTTTGTATTAACCCCTGGATATATACCGTATTTTTGGATCATTTTAAAGAAATGAACTGGCTTCCTGTTCAAGAAAGATTTATTTTAATGTCAGCTGTTGGTGTCCGTAAATTCATTTACTTGGGTTCCCCGTAATATATGAAAGACATGTTACAATTGCAATCGCCCAACTGCAACTAAAAACTCTCAAACTTTCATCGGAAGCAAATATAGCTTACTTCTGGACACTTCTGGACGCCCTAGAAGTGCGCCTAGCAATGACGCCCCGTTTGGAGTCTGGTATTCCCCTAGAATTAAGATTGGTTTTTATTTCTCTGGATATTCTGTATTTACATACACTCTCCCTATATTGGTGGAAAAAATGAAAAAATCTGCTGAAAAATATCAGTAGAAACTCCTGGAAATTAGGCTTTTTAAAGACATAAAAGGCCTGGAGATAGAGGTACAATACTATAATCCAGTACTGTTGCCCGTTGTATATACCATCTGATCCGGTTTAGGCTATACCCTAGAATTAAGATTGGTTGGGTAAGGTGTAATGTGTGAAGTTCAAAGAAAATGATATAGCTATATACCGATATACTTTCAGCAGCGCCTGAAGTAGGAGTTGCTGAGTTTCCTGTTGGTACTTCTACTGATCTGCTGGTGCTTTCATTGATGTTTGCTGCTGTTGCAGTTCTAGTTGGCGTCGATGATGTCCTTGAGAAGAAAGCCTGACTGAGTGTGATAGCAGCAGTAGTAGGATGTAGTGATGATGGCCTCGCAATAGCATTCTTAGCTTGTTCTAGCAGGCGAAAAGAAGTTTCGATAAACTTTAAACATTCTTCTTGGTTATTCATCATTTTTGAAGATGTTATTAGATCTTTTTGAAGATGTTATGCATCCACAGGTGACAAAAGAATTTCGTAGTCTTTGGCGCGCTAAAATTTTTCCTTCATAAAACATGTTGTTTTGAGGATCAGATTCCCATACTTATGTCATTCTACTGACTCTGAGTTTGATTTGAAATAGAGCAATTTTTACGTTCTGGTATTTAAAATTGAAATTCCCACCTTATTGAGTTAATTTCGAATTGGAGAACATGTATATCTGAATGAAAAATTGGATCTCAGAATAGATAGCTGCTATTTAAATTTGGAGCATTGATTTTGTCTCATATCTGACGCCATACAGGAAGCCTCTAAATTTTTCAGGCACTTGATTCAAAATTGGTCTAATTATTTGTGTTTAGCATGCTGTGCACTCGATTGGTGGAAATCATGATTTATGAGCTGATGTAATAAAAAAATACTAACAGCTCCCATTAGATTTGCCAAATTCTTTTGCTAAAACCTTCAAATTCTAACTGCTGAGATTCGAGAGGTAATCCCAATAGTAACATTAAATAACATAGTTAGTTTCAAGAAAAATGCGATGTGCTCTCTCCTGTACACAATAATAACTCCTTAATTTAACACAACAACTTCCTTTTTTCCTATCGATAATTGAGAAATTAATTTTATTGTTGCGCAAGAGTCAATGTGCAGGGGTAATCATTTTCTCATGCAAAAAATACAAAAGCAATTAGGTTGGAATTTTCACTCTATGTCAAAAATTTTGTTTACCTTCAAACTCTCTTTCTCCTCCACCCACCAAACAATTTTTAAAATTGTTGGTAACAGTATTTTCTACAATCATTTTGATAACGTCAACATCGTGTCAGGTAGAAGTCTGGTCATGACACAAATCTTTGAGTAACACTTATTTATCACTAACTTCTTTCAAATATTCACACAAAAACACTAAGCATACATGAAGGTGTAACAGTATGGTGAAATCAGTGATTTTTTTGCCACTTTATCGCCTTTAAAATGTTACAACTTTAAAAGTAAGCTATGTCCAACTAATAGAAATCTAAAACAAATCTGGTTAGCTAAAATGAAGGCACAAAAAATAATACTAAAATACTATTTTTCGACACGTTTGATGACGTCATCACTTAATAACGTGACCTCAGGAGTCAATTTTCATATTTTTTGAAACTCCAGATGGTACTTCTAATTTGAAGTAAGTTTCACAGTATTTGCTTGAGAATTTGCAAGTTAAGCTGTGGTGGGTTATTTTAACACCTGAACCAATCAAGGCTCAACCTGAATAAGGTTAGATGCTCTCTAGAGCTAACCCTTTGCTTAGAACCTGTCCACCATCACTTTTCTGCAACTTCAAAACATGGGTAACATTGTACCATTGTCAGAAATTTGTCAAGCTCTAGGTAGTACCTGACCTTACTCAGGGCCTGGTCTGTAAAAGGATATCACTACAAAGTGTTCACATATATAAAATTTTAAAAACTATAAAAAAAACATAACAGAACGGTCAGAAAATTAGCGACGTGTATTGTTGCGACCATTTGGCAATGGTATAATTCTTTTGGCTTTACGATATCGCTTGTTGTCATACTGTGAGAGTTTGATGGCATACAATTCATGCTTCACTGAGTGTATGCTTTTCATCGAGTGAATAAATTTTCGCTCTTCCATCAAGCAGTTTGCAGTCGTCATGAGTAACACGTTTATTAAAGACATTTTTCTTAATGCCCTTTGGCTTTTTCATTGGATAATCTTCTAGCAGGAGCACCGAATACGTTTTCGTCCTCAGTCCGATAAACTTAACGATGATTTGCTCATTAGGTTAGTCTTTCATTTTTCCAATGACTTCCTTGTTCTTCACGTTATACTAAAAAAGAACTGATTAAAGGACTTGAGTACAAACAAAGAAGAAACTACTCATTCAGAACGGAAATGGAATTTCCAAAACAACATTGGACACTGTATTAAATGCTTTAGCATTAATATGAGTCGAACAAATACGTTATTCTTTTGTATAATACTTATAAGACTCTATCAGATAAAACAACTATATAGCATTGTAAACCTGAGCATATTGAATATCAACATATCGAAAACAAAACAACTTCTTTATTTAACTCAGATATCTCACCATACGAAAAAATGTGGGAATTTACTGACGAGCTTTCAAAATGTGAAACCCTCCTGTATTAACCCTATATTACATGTTTTCGAGGGAAATACCGGAGAATATTGACCGACGTCAAAGTATTGCCCGAGCTTGCGAGGGCAATACGAAGCAGAGGTCAATATTCGAAGGTATTTCACGAAGCAAACATGTAATAAATGGATTATTACCCGTCAAAGACTTTAAATAATTGTTTCCCTCAACCTCATAGACTTTATTTCGTTTTGTTTTAATTATTTTTTCTTTAAACACAAGAATTCATAAAGGGTATTTTGATGCCACTGCATTGAATTTGTTTCTTTTTTTCGTTGTTGTGCAAAGAAAATTGACGTAACCAATAACAGCGGGCAAATACCGCTCTGTATTTGCCCGGCTTCAATGGCAACAAGGGTTTTTAAACCGATCAAGGGTTTTTAAACCGATCAAAATTTTTTATACAGAAAATCGGCCTGCTTAGACAGGTAATAAGAAGTTATATCACGGACAAAATTAAAATCTTAGCTTGACTCGAAATTGAAAGAATGGATTTCAAATTAAAATTAAAATTAATTATTTAAACTTGACTTTACCAATTTAATTTCAAATTTCAATTGGAATTAAACTTTAAATTCTACTTCAAGTAAAACTTGAAATAGTTTTCAAATTAAAATTTAATTTGCTAACTGAAATCAGTATGTAAATTAAAGCAAATGAAGTTACAACATCTGGTCTGGGTTTTTTTACAGTGATATAGAAGTGAAAAGGAGCTGGAGCGTAAAAAATGAAAATACGAAAAAGATGACGCTGTTATCAATTTCCACGCATGTGCCCAAAAGTCAGAACAAATTGGGTTTAACTTTTTAGGGTTTTTTTTTGTAGAGATACAAAAGGATTTTTCTGGAAATTTAGACAACTATTACAAGTTAGTCCTATTCAGGTCGCTGGGGGGAGGGGGTTTCAGCCACTTTGATTTATTATTTCTAATTACTTGAAAACGAAAAAAGATAAGCCAGAGAAACTTGGTAACTCTAGCTTTTGGAGGCCACGCCCTTTCCGACCAAAAGTAAGTCCATTTTTTGTGCCAACTCCGGAAAAAATTGGATTTTCGGGTCGAATGTCTGAAGTTTTTGAATATGTTTGTGAAGTAGAATTAGTACACATCTACAAAAAATGTACGTAAAAGCGTCTTTTCGTTCTGAGGATATGGTTCATCAATAATCAGCCTTTTTGCCAACATTTTACCTTTTTTTGAGGGCATATTTCTAAAAATGATGACTCGAACATATACTGAAGACGTCAGCAACTCCAAAATGAAACCCAAATGTTCATAGAGATTTTTCCTAAATATATGCAAAGGTAATAGGAACTAGTAGACTAGAAACTAGTCATTCTTGATTTTTTAAAAGGAGTAAAATTTCAACAGGGCAATATTTAAATCAAACTTTCCGAGTTGCAATTTGCGGAGATACCACATTTTCCGATTTTCCTGATTTTACCCAAATAACGAATATTGCCTTTTATGGCTCTGCAGAATGGACTAGATCTAGTCTGAAAATTTTGGTAGGTAGTTTGGAAGATCTTAGAGGATCTTTTCCCCCCAACCGGATCAAGACCCCAAACACCTGACCTTAATAGGGTTAAAAAGCTTTTTAAAATGTTTCTTGAAAATTAATAAGGTTAGCAAGGTCTAAGATAATGCTCGATTGTTTCAACTTTAAACGAAGTGTCGAGAATTTCCACACACAAAAATTCAACGGCTTATAATCAGAAAATGAGGCGTATCAAATCCGTCTAAGCATCTTAAATTTGCTTTAAATATCATTCTAGAGGACGTATAAGTGCTTATGATCGTGCCCACCGTAACTATTACCACATAATCAAACTTTCTAAGACAGACTGCATCTAGTCTAAAAATGCCATTAACACATATTCTATAGACATTATGTGCCTGTTACCAAGCATTTCCAAATTGACAACTTATGTGCAGTAGAATGAATTTCATAAAGTTTCAAAACGTTCTTCAGGTTTCAAGCAAGGATGGGTGGGGTGGTATGACCCTAACAGCTTACAGCACCCCTAAAAAACGCGCTCGAGACAGAGATAAAAAGTTACTTTAACAAGCTCTTTTTTAATTCTCTTTACAAACACTGAAATGATGAAAACAATTGTCATTTCTTTTAGATTTTTTCCTTGTTTTCTTTTAATTTTTGAAAATCATTTTCTAAAGGCTTCCTCCTAAAGAGCCAAAATACATTCAAACAAATTCAGCTAACAATTGTGAGCGCGAACCTTATAATATTAAATTACGGACCAGAGACCTGACATTTTGCATACTGATTTTAATTAGAACCTTCGAGTTGATTTCAAAATTGACTTCAAATTTCAATTCAAAAATAACTTGAAGTTTTTTTCAAAAGAAATTTCGAATATTAATTCAAATCAAATGCAAAAAAATATTGACGTTTATTTAAATCAAATCATAAAATACAAATAAGTTAGAATTTTAATACACAGTTTTAATTTCAATTTTGAATTCAGATTTATTGCTTTCACATTTTAATTTGAAATTTCGAATCAAATCAGCATTTTAATTTTGCCTGTGTTATAACTTCATATTCCTGGTTGAAATTACTAACCCAATCAAAGTATCTATTCAGTAATAGAAGAAAGATAATCCTCAAAACACAATACCCTCCCTACCTCTCTAGAGAAGAGACCTCAGAGGACGACAGGGGTGGATACAGGATTTTTTATAACCCTGTCCAACTTTGTTTATATTGGACTGACTGATTTTGTTGCCTACAGGTTAGGCAACGAAGATGATTTTGCCATCTAAACCGTCCAAAACGGCATTTTTGAGTATTTTGGACGTCAATTTTGCCTGCTTGAAGAAACAAATTTTTTGATTAATGAACAATTTTTTTTACTACTTCAAGTTTTAGTTTACAAACTTGCACTGGCATATTTCACATTTTGAAAATACCAAATATCATCTATTTTTACGTTGGTTTCAATCTAAAAGTAGAAAAAAAATTAATCATTTGCTGAATTTTGATAGGATTGCTGTTTCAAAACTCATCAGCAATGTAAAAGATAGAATTGTCAAAGAAAGAAAACACTGATATCTGAAACATGAACAACATTTTAATAAGGACATGCGGATGAAAATCTTGAAAAATGCTGAGAAATACTTTAACCTTTTTTCTGGGAACTCAAGAAACTGATTGACTGTACTTGTAAACAAAAAGCAATGCTAGAACTTAGATCTAAAGAACTTCAAAATACTTTAATCTTTTTCAGTCCCGAACTTACAAAAATATTTCTGATACTTCATGTATTTCACGTAAGCTATTATCATGAAACTTGCTATACATACTACAGATAGTCAACACTATACTTTTTAAAAATCTTATCACTCACCACTTTGTTTTTTTTTCTGAATAATAGATGGATACTTGATTCATCTTCATTTTTGAGAAAATCTAAGTGTGGTGTTGTCTTACTACAACAAAGTAAAAAAAACACCCTTTTATGATATTTTTTAAAAAAATAATTATTAAGATTCCTTGTAAACTTCCCTAAATAATATAACTCATAACCTCAGACTTGAGACTAATAGAGACAGGATACTGCACTGTTTCAAAACAAAACTGAAAAAATGGGAATCATTGCCTGAATCATAAACCATGCAGCAGATGAAAACCGAAGGCAGCCAGGCAAACATATTCAAATAAACAGAAGGGAGGAAAGAGGATTTTCTATTTAATATTTGATACATAAAAAAATAATATAGTGGACAACAGTCTTGGGGAACCGTCGCCATTTGAGGAATGTCATAATAACACTAAAGCGAAAACACAGTATTTTGATAAACCTTTGAACTTGAGCTATTTTCATTTTTCACTTCAAAACATTTGCAAACATTCTTGATTTTCATGTTTATTTATCCGGGTCTTTAGAAATTGCTAATACTTTCTTTGCATTTGCGCAATGATTTAATTCTATTTTGTGGAGCAGTAAGATGACATATGTTTTATGTCTCATTAAAATAAACACCCCTACTCTCCCCAGAGATTGTTGACTACAACTATGCACACAAATTATGAGAAAATCGGCACTACAAGCCATAACAAAACAGAAAACTTTTAACTGCACAGACAGCGATTTATCGCGCGATTTATCTATATCAGCCTTGGGCTCTTGGGTAAATGGGTGGAAACCATCCAACACCCATGTTGGGTGTCTTTGAAGCCCTTCCAAGTGGCGTTACAGGGGAATCCCAAAAAATGCCATTTCCGGAAAACTGCCATGTTGAAATTGAAGCTAAGGTCTGAAGACAAGCCAATTTCTCAGTTTGTAATTAGGAAAAGCCTATCAAAAAGCATCGCTTATTTGCTGTTTGAGAATACTAGAGGAGGAAATTCTACAAAGTCTTGAAACAATACAGTTAAGACTTAGCAAATGTTTAAAGGAGTCCACTCCTTGCGAAGTCTCTTGTGTCTCTGACACCAGTCAAAGCGTGGTGAAATACTTACCACCCTGTTGAGCCATTTGAATACAGTATGACCCCAATGGCGAATTTTGGTAGATGTATAATAGGTTAAGGCATATATCAGCTACGTTGAGTATCAATGTTTCATTAGGGGAAAATTTTATAAATCCGTTCAAATAAAGGACACAAAAGTAAAAAAAATAAAAGCAATAATAAAAATCCAAATAAGATGGTATGATGAATTTAATTATATTATTAAGATTCACGTATAAAAAATAAAACAAAGCACTATTGAATATTCTGAATGAAGCACGATTCAAGTGACACTATTCCATTTTTAATACAAAAGAAACTGGCAGTACAATCGATTCTTCTTTCAGCCTTTCAACGGAAAGTAATGCTGAAACTCACTCGATCTATCTTCCAGATCCTTATCAAATACTATCAAATATAGCGTTATCAAATATTTCAACTGTCATGCCCTGAAGTTTTAATTTTCACTTGGTACCGTTTTTTTCAAGGTTCCATAACTATTGTGACAAAGGACTTCTTTTTTTCAGTCAGCAAAAAAAAAAGTCTGTTCAAGGGTCGTTTACTGTAAGTCCTCAATTAAACGCTGCAATGCTTATTCAAAATTTGATTTATTTAGTGTGGTGCTTATTGAAAACAACAATTTTCGATAAATCCAATTTCTTTATACCTTTAAATAAAGTAAATACATTGAAACCTCAAGCAACATAAGCGACATCCTATATTGAAGACAACTCCTAATACCGGACACTTCTGATCCAATTTTTCATGAGGAATTTTTGACTTTGTCTGGTATGGGGGATCCATCCACCCACCTGATTTCTCAAGAGCCAATAATTCTCCAGTAATCAAATATGCACACTAATAGTACAATCTCAGATGTGCAAAATCATATTATCAATTTTATGGTAACGTCATTAGATTAGGAATGACGTCATTTATTCACCATGATAGGCAAAAATGACGATTTATTAGGTTTCGGAGAAGGTGTTACAAACATGGCTATAAATCCTGAGATGAATGTTCATCCCATACTATGTACATATTATGTGGATTTGTTGACACTTTACCAATGAGAGGAGAAACACCCATGTGTTTGGAAGCTCTGCCATCAGGCATTTCGAGGTTAGAGCTTCAGAACACATAGACGCTTCTCCTCCCGCTGGTAAAGTGTCAACAAATCCACCATTTAATGCAGTTTTAGACCACAGAAAGGAAACGAATCGTTAGAGGTTTTTTGATGATTTTGAATCGATCGCAAACGAGGCGATTAACTTTTGCCTCAAATCAAAAGAAAGTCTCCTTATATGACGTGACAAGCCGTTGCTGAATAGGACGATGACGTCAGCTCCACTACATTTTTTTTGAATTTTTGTTTTGATATTCCCTAGAGGTAAAATTTGTCAAAGAAAAAATTTTTTGATGTTAGTATATTTCAATGGCATGATTTTACTCCTTGGTAGGAGCAAAAGCTCGTCAAAATGAAGTTTTTTATTTATCCTGAACAATTATACTAGAACTGCATGTTTTAATTTCATTAGTAAGCTTTCTGTTCGTCTGCCAAGATTTTTGCACCTTTTAAGGGTGGTTGTAGCACTGTTTTTCGAAATTATACAAATATAGTTGATGAAGATATTGATATTTCCCTCAACAGACACGACCGGAACAACATTGGCATTTAATAACTCCTCAACTGTTGACGCTGTTACTTCTGTGTTATGGGTTTCATGTTGGTATTTTGAACTGTCCTTTGTTTCTGTTTCCTCTTCTTGCACAGATTTTGCACGATCTTTTTCAAACTTGGTCAGCTTGAAGGTTAAATTGGTGTCATCAGCATATAAGAGTGATACACATTCGTCCAAGGCCATGTAGAGATCTTTGATGTATATGAGAAACAGCAAAGGACATAGAAGCGATCTCTGTGGAACACCGTACAAGACATCTCTAGATAATGATCTCTGTATGCGCCAATTCTGGTTGATTGTGTTCTTCCCGTTAGAAAGGATTGAAACCACTTATTACCTATTCCTCTTACGCCATAATGTTCTAGCTTTATCAGTAAAAGCTCATGGTTTACCGTGTCAAACGCTTTCTTTAAATCGATGAAAATACTGCAAGCAAACCTGCTTTCATCCAACTCTTTCTGAATTTTCTCCATTAATGTCAAGAAAGCATGATTTGTTGAGTAAAAATTTCTGAAACCAAATTGATACCTGTATATACAATTACTCTTCTCAAGAAAATCATCTAATCGATTTCTTACTATTTTTCCAATGGTCTTGCTTAAATTGGAAATCAGTGATATAGGTCTATAACTTGATACTTCATTTTTGAAACCATTTTTAAAAATTAAGACAGTTTCACAGTTTCAGCACATTTCAAGAGAGATGGAAAATTCCCTAAATCAAACGATCTATTGAATAGTATACTAAGTTGGAGACTTAATTCACCTTTAGCAAGCTTTAATATCTGATTAGGTATGCTAAATGGTCCTGACGAGTTTCTATTTTTGAGGGTTGAAGTATAATCTGACTCAGGGAAAAGCAAACTATACTGTAGCCTGGCGTAGCCAAGCTGTTTTTCTTTCACTACACTACATTTAAAAACAACGATGAAAAACAGTTTGGGGAATCCTAGAGCGAACATTCTATACTCTTTTTATTTACTTTAAAAGCCAATCAGAATACAGCATTTTCAAAAAAATCTCTTTTATTGTTTTAATAGCCAATCGAATAGCTTATATACATAAGGGGTTTTCCCATTACATAATTCATCAGCCAATAAGAATGCTTCCCTTGGATTTCTTTGGCAAGCATGATAGAGTTTTTTGTTCCAGGATTCACTAAACCTTTTCTCTCTCTTGTTGTTATTTTTTGAATCGAATTTCGAACGTATGTTCTCAGAAAAGAGAAAAGAGTTTAGCTACGCTAGACTAACTATACTGAAGCTCCAAAAATAGAACAAATTTTTCGCAGATTTCAAAACGTGTATTTTTGAAATGATTTATTAACTTTTGTGATAAGAATACATATTTAAGTTAATGTCGAAAAAATGACAAAAAATAAAAAGTAGGGACTACCTATATAAAAATTTAAAAATTCACATATCCCTTTCTAAGTTATCAATTCCTTTGGTTAAAAACTTTTTGGCCACATTTTAAATTTTCCACGATGGCATCTTTTTGATTATCAGAAATAAATTAGCTAGCTGCATAAATCTAAACATTAAATTATTTTCGGAGAGTTGTCTGTAAAGGACCTCTCTTTATTCTACCAGTACTGGAAGAATATCCATGTCCAAATTTATTTCCATACCCTAGCCATTTAATGTACTGAAAATGAGACAAACTAAACTTGCCCGATGCTCCTCGTATATAGCTAAATGATGATGGGTGGATAGCTAGCTCTTGCTTTATCCTAGACAGTAAACAGCTCTTGAATTTCTACCGAATGATGTGAATGAGGGGAGCACGTACCTAGCTAGTGCAGAATAAAAATATATGGCTAGCTTCTTCGATAATAAGCAGATGGTAGTGCTATGGCAGTCAGTAGCTATGGCACCACAAGGTTGTTCTTTTTCACTTCTAAAGAATGAAAAGTTCTTCGGAGGGAGAAGATCCTGCAATGGCACTTACGACAGCGTGCAACAGAACAAATGATATATCAGGAACAACAGAACAAAACCATCAATGTGTCGTTTAAATTTCCTGGCTTTTAGCTAGCTAGCTAGCTGCCTGTGAAAAAGCTAATTAGCTCTTATATAATAATCTAACAAGGTTACAAAAATAAAGACACCCAGCTGAAAGTAAAGATGCAGTGCATTCGCTTGAGCTATGATGAACACAAATGCAGACGCTTACAATCGAGCAGTTTGTTGATTTACCTTGTTCTCGTGTTGCTGGACGTGAGTGGAACAATTCTTGTTATGTTCCTCACAGTTTCCGACAGTTATAAATGTTGCAAAGACGTTCTAAAAGACATATTAAAACTTCTTGACTTGAGCAGTTGTTATGATAAGCTGATAAAAATTGAGAAGGCGATGCTCTAAAACAAATTCTAAAACAAATGAATGAACTTCTAGAGCATCGCCATTCTCAACTTTTATCAGCTGATAGTATAAACTACTCAAGTTAACATGTTTTGATACGTTTTTTAGAAGAATCCCTAACAGACACGAACATATTACTCCGTTTGTGACCATACGAGTTTCGCTGTTGCATAAAAAGTTTCCCGTAGTGCCGTTTGAGTATTTTCGCATTTTCATTTTGCCCAATTCTGTATGTTCAAAAATAAATTGGTCTGCACCATTTGCCAAAGTTATTTACACCTTGCTTTCTGATGTTGCAAAATTACTGCCGGCGAGCATTTTTTGCTCTTTTAACCTATTTTATGGGGTAAAATTTCCGAAAATTGCTAGATCGTTGGACCAAAACTTACTGGT
>JANSTP010027791.1:0-15004 GCA_025330745.1 Cladonema radiatum
ATATGACGTATAGGTATATACGACAACATAAAAAAAATGAGCGGATTCCAAAGATTTCCTTTGACGGAAATCAATTAAGGAATGCTTGGGCTTTCCGCCAGTTGACGGTATTATTTATGGGACATAGGCAATAATTTCCTTCCTCTGAAAAGTTCCCTTTTCAGGCTTCCTATACAAATAGCGAATTGTTAAAAATTTCCGTAGGTAAATTTTTCTTTGGTTACCCGTGTATTTTCTTTTATCTTCTTTTTCCGCCGGATTTTCTCGTCTTTGTTATAATGAGCCTGTGTTCAACACGGCTCCGTTTGAAAAGCCCACTATCTCCATTAATTTTGAGCTACGGTTTTCGTAAACTAAAACTAATACGTGCCGTAAGCCAATTAGATCTCCGGATGCGTTTGTTGTAGCTTAGACCTATGACAAACCTATGTTTTCCTTTTAAAGAAAAGGAAAACATTTTACCGAAACGGTAACTAAAATTTGCTGCTTTAATACCCCCTTCTTAGAGCCTTGACGTTATGGGTCACGTGATTTTATCAAAGTTGAATATCTTTACTGTAGTTCTAAATAACTTTGAGTGGTGAAACCTGGTACACATGTTACCAAAACGGCATCAAAAACCTTTCACCCATACTTTGCCTCAATACCCCCTGCTGAGGGCCGTGACGTCATAAGTCACCTGATTATACAAAAGCTTGAATATTTATAGTTCTAAACAACTTAAGGTGACAAAACTTGGTATGCATGTTACTCAAAAGGTAAGTAAAATTTTCGTCTCACTTTTTACCTCCATACCCCCTGCTGAGGCTTCTGACGTCATAGATCACATGATTTTAAGAAAACTTGAAAATCTCCAGTTCTAAACAACTTTTGCGGTAAAAGTTGCCACACCTGTTACCAAAAAAGCAGGGAAACTTTTAAACTCAATCTTTGCAACAATACCCCCAGCTGAGGGTGCTGACGTCATAGGTCACATGATTTTAAGAACACTTGAACATCTCCAGTTCCAAACAACGTTAAGTGACGACAATTAGTAAACCTGTTACCCAAATGGCAACAAAAATGTTGGACCACTTTCTTTACCTCAATACCCCCTACTGAGGGCCCTGACGTCATAGGTCACGTGATTTTAAGAACACTTGAAAATCTCCAGTTATAAACAACTTTAGGTGGCAAAACTTGCCACACCTTTTACCAAAACAGAAGGGAAAATTTTATGCCCAATCTTTGCAACAATTCTCCCAGTTGAGGGTCCTGACGTCATAGGTCACGCGATTTTTAGAGCACTTGAATATCTACAGTTCCAAAAAATTTAGGTGACGAAAGTCAGTACGCCTGTTACCAAAGTGGAAAGAAAAATTTTGTTTAAGTCTTTGCAACAATACTTCATGCAGAAGGCTCTGACGCCACAGGTCACGCGATTTTAAGAAAACTTGTATATCTCCAGTTCTAAATAATCTTATGTGATGAAAATTGGTACACCTGTTCCCGAAATATTAAGAAAGGTTTTGAAGCCATTAATTGCCCTGATATTTCCCTCTGCAGCCTCTAAGTTTATAGGTCACGTGATTCTAAAAAACATTCAGTAGCCCCATTTCTAAACAACCTAACGGGATGAAACGCACTGATGCTACCCAAAAGTTGAGAAAAGGTTTTGACCTTCTGCTTCAATAACTCCCGTTGAGAGCTCTAAGGTCTTTTTTATGACTTAAAATAACGTTTTCAATCATGATGGCACAAATAAACTATTTATTAGGGTGAATCGTTATAGGTATGATTTGATGTGTGTGGTATCGTGACTTAGCCTGGTCATTCTACAAAATTTCTTTGTATTAGCCCCGTGTAGGTACACATTTGACTAGCTAAAGCTACGGCATTATAGAGCATGAAGGTACCTTTGGGCACGGAAATTGTTAGAGCGTATTGCGCTTCTTGTCTACTAATTTTAGTGATCAGTTTTTTTATTAATGGATTGTAATATTATAGTATCGTTTGTTTTTATTTTTTAGTGTAATCGTTTGTAATATGGTGTGAAAAAAATAAGAAAGCATAAAAGTCTTCATAATTTTTGCGAATATTAAAATTACTTTACCTGAAAAATTAATAATCTTTTTGTTATAAAATTTTCCACATTATTAATTTTCAATTGAAATAAATTGTATTCAAAAAATATGCCACGCAAATGTTTTTTCGGTCCTAGTTCCAAGCCTTTTTCAAGAATTACCCTTTCATAATATTTCTCTTTTCGTCTTTATTTATTTATTTTTTTTGGTATTATATTCTAATCCAAATAACATCTAATCCATTTAACTCAAAATTATTTTGTATTTAGAGCATGTGGCCAAAGAAATGAAATTGGTTTGAAGCTGCAGAACCAAATTTGATTTTTGAAAGACTAAGACAAAAATCTAATACATCTGTTGAGGAACGTTTCGTTTTGCAAAACATTAGCTACTCAGAAATTATAACGATTTTGATATTGGAAGAATTTTCCTGGCCATTATTGATGACATCACAGTTTTAAGAACAAAACAAGGGAAGCTACCTTTTTTGTTTTCTCGTTGAAAACGTGAATAGCAATAACTTTTGATTAAAATGTCGGATTGAGATGAAATAAAAACCAATGCTCATAAATGTTTGAGCTCTTTAACAAGAGGTAAAAATCGGATATACCAATATATAGCGACAAAAAAGCCGTCTCATATAGCACTAAATCTACTTTTGCTAAGTTTATATCTATGTTTTTGAGTGCTTTCATAATAATTAACTCTTATTTTTGGCACACAACATATAAATTACAATATCTACTCTATGATTCTCAGGCATTTAAAAAAAACCTTAAAAAACTATTTATTTTCTGTATGATGATAATAAAAATGTTTTTGACGACGGAGCAAATTCGTAATATTATCTGTTTTTAGTTGAAGTTGGTTTTATAAATTTTTAAAAATTTACAGTCTTTCACAATTATCTTCTATCTAACTGTCATTACTTGAGGGAAGTAGTTTGTCACCTCAATCACTGTGACTTGATGGGATATCTTATAATTGTGAGGCTTAAAACTGTCCTTATAGATAAAGTGTTTATGTATCGAAATTTTAGCCACGCTCGTTAAGTCCCTCTTTAACAGCCTACACAAATTGTTCGAGATTTGAACAGCACGTTGACACCGGACGACGAATTTACTCGTCATCAGAAAAATGCCATCCGTACGGATGACGGGTATACTCGCTCATTTTTAAAAATGGTTTTAACCCTATTCAGGCCGGGGTTGGCTTTTGAAGCCCCCCCTATCAGTTTTTTTGAGATAACTTCTGAACGAAAAATAGTTACACCTTGAAATTTTGTGACTTTTAATGAAAGTTTACAAGGATCATGTGGGGCAAAAAACATTTTGAAAACAATTTCCACGAGGCACAGGGCCACGCCCTTATGGCCTGGGTAAAACATTTTTTACAGCATGATTTTGCAATTTTAATCATCAGAATCGGATTCCTTGGGCAAAATTACACGGAAAATAGTTTATTCTTTACTTTAAAAAAATATTTTTTACTTGATGATGGTGCTCAAAATGAGCGAAAGTCTAAAATTGGACTTCGCCCGGACCAAACAAACATGGACGTCATCAGCCTTTTGACGACGTCAGCAAAAAACTTCTGCATGAATTTGGTTATTTATGTGGCCAACTATCATCTCTCAAAGTTTCAGCGTAGTAGCATTTGTATTTCCCGAGAAAATAGGGGGGGGGGGGCTTCGCCCGGCCTGCATAGGGTTAAGATGTTTGTAAGGTCTTTACACCTCAATTAGGGTTACTTCAGCAAACTTAATGTTCAAACTTTATTTCTAGTTTCCTTTTTCTTTAGTGCGAAGCTCCAGAAATAAAATAAGCCAAGACAAAGATGTATAAAAATTTTGCTTATAAATCCCTACTCTGTTAGTTTTTCTTGAAAGTAGAAATATTTTGTTTAGTTTATAGCCTTTCTACTCCCATATTAATATGAAATAAAATTGCAAAATCTAATTTCATTTATAATTAATGAATTTTTTCTCATTCCTAAAGTACGGAATACGAGTTTACTCGTCATATTTCGACGATTAAACTCGCATTCTGTAGTGGGGAACAAATTTCCTTCCCCACTACGAATGACGAGTATACTCGTCATCATTGTTTACACTTTCTGACATTAAAAATGACTTTTTCATACTTAAAACTTCAGAAGAAAATATATTACAGTGTGTCCAATGGTCTAGTTGACTGGCCGTGTGTTAGGTACATTGGCAAAACGGACTTCCGTAGCCAACGTTTAAGTGAATTCAAGGCTTCTCGATAAACGTTATTTAGTCGGGAAGGGGAAGGTGTTGCGGTGGCCAGGTGGGCTTCAAGGAGACTTCATAGAGCCTTGAAAATTCGACAATTACAAGCATATTTTATTATCTTTATGAAAAAAAGAAAAAAAAAATTGCTCTAAAACTTATCATTTGCCTCGATTTCCTGAAATTTGAAGACTCAATTTTCCAAAATTTTTTAACAGCTTCAAATTGCCGATAGTTTTTGCCGATAATTTTTGTCTCCGCATATGTCTAAAATTTCGGAAAATTTGTTAAATTAAATTGGACAAGAAATTATGAACGTTGTTTACTGGGGAGGGGGGGGGGGGAGTCGACCCAATCAATTTGTCCGTGAAGCCGTGAAGTAGTCTAACTTGGCTTTCTTTTTGTTCTTCAAAATTCTTCTATTTTCTAACCTCCCTTTTCTCTACGTATAACACAGCATTTATTGTGGAAAAAAGCAAAAAACAAAAAACAAAAAAAGACAAAACAAAACAAATCAGAATTTAGGAAGATAAAGCTCTTGTGAAAACGTCTTTTGTTTTTTCAGATCGAGATATACTTGGATGGAGATTGAAAGAAAATCCAAACAAAATTGTGTTTCCAATGCAAGAACAGAAGAATCAAGCTACAGTTGACAACATATTGATATCAAGGTACCAACAAACTTCTCGGATGGCAGCTATTTGTTACATATCAAAAGGGGATGAAAGTGTGCGACAGTTTATTGCAATGTTGTATTCATCTTGGCGCTACGTTGCAGATCATAAAGACGAATATTACAACGAAACAACTTCAAAAGATTTTAAAATTATAGATTTACTCGCGTTTTGTCAACCTAGTGTATGTAAACTATTGCATGAGCTTTGCATTGAATTTAAACCCAACAGCAACATTAGAAACAGTGAAATGAATTGTTGGGCGATCGAGCAAGCTTTTGAATCTTCAGTGCCATACGGTCCAATTAATTCTTTCATTATGTTTGATCGAAATGATGTATTCGATATATTCAAGCCTTACAAGTATATTATGCGTACCGACTATGACGTCTTTATAACGCCGGCATTATTGACATATAAACCAAAATTTAATATTGTTGTCGGTCAAGGAGGCTATTGTGACCCGTTTAATATGAAGCGTTTAAAAATGATTGCACAGAAACGTGGCATGAGACATCAAGGCGTACATTGTGTAGGTTCTACATGGTTTGGTGAAACAAAAAAGTTTATTGAACTAGGAAAGAAAACGAATGAAATGACTGCTCATATGTTTATAAACGAGTTTGATCCAAAACTTCCTGGGTTAGAGACAATTCCTTTTGATAGAAACCCCGAAGGTGAATGGATACGTTGGTGGCGGCCTGTATCACTTTTATATGGTGCAGAGCTAGCCATGAACCACCTTGTAGATAACTTTTCTCTTGCGCATAAAGTGAAATTCGATACTTCATCTTGTACTAAAGACAAATTGGCTTTAAGCACTCCACACATTCATTGTTGGCACGATGACTGCGAGTTTCAGAAATTCAGATTCATGAAACATTTAAGAGAAATCATTTATCCAAAAGACAAAGTACCAGCATTTCTTGTTCAACGTATTATACAGAATTCTTATCCAAAATCTATTCATAATTTATCGATTGCAGATTATTCTACATTTATAGCATGGCGCTCGGTTGGAAAATATTTGAGAACATGGTTTTTGTAGCCATTTTGTTCAAACCTTGTATACTTGTTGGACTAGAGCACTGTTTTATGCACTTAATACTGTTATGTGAATATCAGCACATAAATTGTATATTTTTTTTATCATTTTAAAAAATTTCAATTTTCTTTTGCTTTTCTAAATGTCACCAATGATTTCCCTCTTATTAAAAATTAGTCTAGTGTACCTAAATTCTTTTCTATTCGAAAGTCTTTGCTTAAATAGTCAATGTGAGGAATTGCATCAATGGGCAAAAACGTTGGCTTAGTACGACCTCTGCAAAAGGCAATGAATGATTTTATTGACAAATTGCAAAGAATCCTCCAATCAGAAGATCCTCCAGATATGATTCCTGTAATGCCTTCAAAAGTATACGATTTGACTGGTGCTTTAAAAACAAACAAATAAACTATAGTTTTTTTTCCAATTAAGACTAAGCTGTTTTTCGCCCATTGGTATGATATCGCTTTTAGCCTCGTAGCTTTCGGAGCGAATAATTTGTTTCAAAAAATCTTGTAGAAGCGGAGATCTGATTCTGAGATATTAAAAAAGTCCAATCCAAATAGGGTTAAAATGATTTTCCGAGCTAAGCAAAAGTTTCGAAGTGTGTTTTCAATTAGTTTATTATTGTCCAAATCAAAAATTTCGTATCGTTCGTTTTTAAGAAATTTATGACTGTAAGCAGCCAATCACTGCAATCAGATTTTACTTTCAAAAATTCTACTTCAAATATCTCAAAATATCTTGCTGCTAATTATTTTTGGAAGGTGAATCATCTGGTGAAATATGAAAAACTAGCAATTTTCATGACGAGCGCTAATACGAGCACGTGTCTGGTTTTCAATGATTTAAGGGTTGAAAATCTTCCCATTTTTTGACAGTCCAGTCAATTTTGTTAAAACCTTGCCAGTCCTGAGAATTTTGGCCACCTCACCGGGCTTCTGAGACAAGGTTGTAATAAATAACAGAAAATTAATAATACACAATAATGAAATAATGCTCCTCTCCTGCTCTAGATATGGTTTTATAAGTTTCTATAAGTTTCTATGGTTCTATAAGAAACACAGACTTACACAAAGAAAATGTTTTAAAAGAAAAAAATTATTCAAATACAGACAAATAAATAATAAAAATACATGTAGCTAAACAACAAAACTAGTACAGTAAAAAAATATAAAATAGGAAAGTTAACCCTATTGCTCATGCGGGGGTCCTGGAAAACTTTTTTTTACTGCGAAAAAACCACACATGCAAGTTACCTGATATTCTGTGGCTTTGAATCAAATTTTATACTGAAGATTGTGGTGAAAAATTATTTTTGATACCCATCCTCAGAAATCCGCAGCAGCCCGGTTTTTAGGGCCGGTTAACCTAAAAAATAGCTTTTTTTTTTTTTTTTTTTTTTTGGGGGGGGGGGGCGTTCATTTAAAAATTTCAGATTTTGGAAGAGAATAGGCCAAATCTGTAACTTATTTGCCAAAAATAAGATTCTCCAACCACTTCTGCACCTTTTCACAAATTGTCAAGTAAATTGGCGAATTCCTTCAGGAAAAATCGGATTTTGAAAATTGAGACTCAATTTTCCCTTTTTTGCGTCACCGTCACATGTTGAAATTATGACGTCATCAAAACCTGAACATGCTTTTTTATTGTTTTTATATGAATGGGATGGGTAATAGTTAAGTAATATTTGGTGAAAGTTTCATGCAAATTTCTTATGTAAATTTACCCCCCCCCCCTCCATGAATCTATGCTGCCGGCCGGACCCCATGAAAAATAAGGTTAAGCACCGAGAATTCATGGCTTTCGAATGAAGAGTAAAGTTGCTGAAATAACATAAAAGCAAGCAGGGAAAGAACCTTGAAGATCGGAAATTTTCACTATAAAATCCTTATTGAAAAACCTGTAAATAGCAATAGCAGACACCTCTTATTGGTCGTGGACGGAAAACCAAGCTCCATTCGAACCTTCTTATTGAAGAGCGGAAAATTAAAAACCTCAAAATGCCGTGAGGTCAAAGCAAAGGCTGAGAAGCATTTTTTACTCTTAAAAGCCTATTAAAGTTTTTTTAGGGATTTTGATTCTCTTTCCTCCCTATGTCAATCAATTTTCACTTTCGCCTCCCCCAGCCATTCAATGAATTTTTCAACAATTTTTTTTTGAATTTTTTAATATTTTTATTGTTGCGTGCAGTTACATTAGCTCACGTTTGTATTATTTGTCACCGATGAAATTTGTCAGACTGTCAGTGATGTTCTCGTCTTGTGCCTTGTTATAAAGGTTTTGATAGAAACAAAAAAAAAAAAACTTTTAAGGCGCTGAATGCTAAATTGCTTCAAAGAGGTCGCTGTAAAAGTTATCATGAACCAATAAAAAATATTTGCACTAACAAACCAAAGTGCTCTGTGGTGAAAGTCCAAGTCAAAAAAATTAAAGCCAGTTTATTGTTTCTAAACAAGATTTTGTTAATTTTAAAATTATTTCCTTATTTATTAAGAACTGACCGAGAAACAGGTAGAACTTATCTTTCCTTTTATTGTACCATTTTCAACAATTTTAAAAATTCCCCGTTTTAGGAGAAAAAAATATTGGTCAAATCTTAACAAAGTATTCGAGACACTGTGCAATAAAGGAGAGAAAAAGTGTTTTTATAATCCTTTCTAGGTTGTTGTAAATAATTCATTACCTGAACGATAAACCTACCTTTTATGTTTCAGTGAAACTATACTTTGTTTCTTAGTATTTCCTAACAAAGGAAAAATTTTTCTTCGATTGAAAAACCAAAGAAAAGTATAACAATGAAGATGTGTATGTGTTTGTTGAGTTGACAAAAGTTTGTTAGATTAAGTAGAACTTTTAGGTAGTGGAACGTTTTTGGACTAAAACAATAAAGTTATAACCTCTTTTCTGTCTTTATTCATGGACGTACCATATAAAATGGAATGGAGGGTCAAACATAATAAGGATATGGGTACTAAACACTGAATTTACAGCTAAGTAAATAGTTGATAGCCATGCAACCTGTCAACATTCAGTGTTTTCAAAATTCAAATTCGTATGGCAGATCTGTTTGCAACTTACACTCTTTTCTAAGCAACTTAGCTAGAGGTTGGGTCCTCGGAGTTATTTATACTTAAGTATTTTTAGGCCTTAAATGGCAAATATAGATTGTTCATGTGATGTTGCTTTTCCTTAATACTGGAAACAAAAAGCTGTCTGAAATACTCCGGGGAACAGTTCATACAAACAGAAAAAGATCCTGCAAAAAAGCTTTATTAGGGCTACGATCTTTATTCAATGTCTTTAAATTCGCCTCTTAGTGAGACAATCAGCCCTATGGCTGGTTATTATTTATTGCCTAGAGGGCTGGTTATTTACATACCAGTAGTTTCCATGAATGAGTGTATATAAATATAGTTCTTATAGAATTAATTCTAAAAGAAAAGGGAGCCAATCACAAGCGCAGACCCCCTATGGTACGCTCCTGTCTTTGGTAAGATAATAGTTTTCTTTTCCTTATGTTTTTTTGTATTGACTATGTTCAACGTTCAACGCGTTCCTTATAGGCCACTTGAAAAAGGCTCAATTATCATGAGTTGTAGGCTCGATCTATTTATATATTGCGTCTAAATATTAGTCCAGTAAAACTAGGAAATATTTAGTCTAGCCATAGACCTATTAACATAGACGTATTTATACGCCCATAGCCTAGCGTGACTAAACAATTCTTTTCTCTAACGTTTCAGTCTGATGAATCGATGAATCCAGGGATTTGTGATAGAAGGAGTAACAACTCGCAGGTTTCCTTTAGTTTTTGTTAATTGCTTCCTTTGTTTTTAAAAAAGCAATTAAAACAAAGCGTGTTGTAAAAAAAAGCGAAAGATTATATTACCGACAATTTTAATACCGACCACTACCGACAACTCTAACTTCTGATTTAAAGGTAACTGGTAACGTTTGAACGGTAAAAAACAGCTTAGTTTTGATTCATTTGGGCCGATAAAATTGCCTTTTTGGTCTTGGAAAGTGAAACATTCTAGATATCTTGAAATTGACATATACCCTCTTATAAAAAATTGTTAAAAACTTGTCTTATTTAAAAGTATCTGAAAAAGTTTCAACATATGGAATATGGGAATAAATTATCTTTCATATGGAAGTCACAGAATGCGAAGACTCTGAGGACTCCCAAAGTTATGAGGCAAAACTCTCTGAAATATTTTCGGACTTTCTTCACCAAATACGGAATTAGTCGTGAAATGTTTTTATTGATGCGAAACAATAACAATTTTTGGCAGTTAAGCAATTACTTGTATGGAAGAAGTCGGTGAAAGATAATTAGTGTTTTGATAGTTTAACAAAAGTGTAATTACAACACGCATGTTTTTGATACGTTGTCATTCCTTCTGTTTAAACTTCCTTGATGAATCTATGAAAGAATGAGAAAAGGGTTAATTATTTTGCATAAAAAATATGAAGTAAGCACTTATATTGGTTGATAAAATAATGAATCAGATCATTGACAGATTGAAAAATATCTTTCAATCAAGTTCAAATTAAAAAAGATTAAAGAAAATATCTTTCAATGGATTTAAAAGTAAAATTATTGCAACAGAATCTTTTCAGTTGATTTGGTTTTTAAAAGTAAAGAAGCGATATTCTAGTTGTTGGACCAAAAGCCGTTTTTCGCCCTAAGGTTAGATGATGCTTTTTATTTTTCTTTGAATTTCTTTTTAAAAGAAAATCGGTTTGGCCATGGTAAGGAATGATGACCGAGAAACATATAACATACTCTAGTATAACATACTCTAGTATAACGTACTTAAAATCGGACAAAATAAGGCAAAAGGAAGTCTAATTTTTCTTGAAAACTTGGTCATAAATATTTGAAATTGAAAAAAATTGTTAAGCAGGTACTCATTTTATAGCAAGTTTTCTAAAAATTCTCAAAAAAGTACATTTTTATGATAAAAAATTTGAAAGAAGTTATCAACAGAAATGCCTAGAAGACAGCTCTTTTTCAAGCCACCTTCTTTTTTTCTTGCTTTCAACAAGTTTTTATTCTATAATTAAACTCATGAATTATATTTGATAAAAGTTAATAGGTTTGAAAAAGTTAAGGCGTCCTTATTCACGCAGTATCAGGTTGTGAAGAAGGATAGTTAAAGCGCCAATGTCAAGAGTGCCGCAAATGAGTTACCGCTTGATGGGTTTTCTTCTAAAAAGTTAATATAACGTTACGCTTTATTGACTGTTTGAGCTCGCTTGACGTTGGCGCTTGAAGCCTTATTGTTTAGGGTTTTATTTAACATTCAGATCTCCTGGGACGAGACTGGTGTAGAGTTTGAGCAAAGGTGCTGTTGGGAGTTGAACAGTTTGTAAAATAGGCAAAAATTTGAGAAAATTCTGTTTCTATGCTGGCAGTCAGCTAAGTAGTCTCAAAATGATTCCTTCTCATCAAAGATTTTTTAATAAAAACAAGTACACAATCTAATAAACAAGAAACCACAACGAATATGACGTCTTTCTGTCTTATCTGCCTTTCTGAAATTGAATACTTGGTCTTGTCTGGAGTTTATTTGGCTATTTGAAATGCTTTTCATTTATTTTGCTTCTGAAACAAAACACTTAAATATCATTTGGAGCTGCTGGGCAGCTTGAATCAAAATTCGGATTTTGCCTCAAAATGAATCTAAAAAATCATCACTCAGGCATAAAGGTGTAGTCAGTCAAATTTTCTTTACTTAAAAAGTTGCTTGGTGAAATTTTGTATAAAATCTAAAATCTAAAATCTTCATTGTATGCATTTTCTTAGATATAGATTTCTAAAGTGAAGTTCCCGAGATAGCGTTTAACATTAGTGACTTGTTGTTTTCAATTACTGTTTTTCGAAATACAATCATCATCATCATCATCATCATCATCATCATCATTGTCCTCCTCGTCATTTTCAAAATCAGGCAAATGAGTGAAGCATTCAAATATAATTATAAATGTTTTATCTCCGTTGCTTTTACTACATGTCATATTGTGTTAAGGTGATATGAAATTATTCATGCCATTTTTATCTATTTTCAGGTTTTCAGGTATGGAGAAAATGAAAGTAATATTGATTTTTGGTTTATTCTTTATCTGTTTAGCTTTAACCTTCTTGGCATCTATCAACCTAGAATGGAAACATGTCCCGCAACGAATATATACTTACAATAATATTGCCATTCAAAAAATATTGAAAATTATAAAATCTGGTAAGAATTACACTATAATCTCATCGAAACAAAATAGAATTAGGAATATATCGTTGACGACTTCACGAACACCAAAGGTAATAGCTTTTTATACATCATTTTTCGGGACGCGACCATGGGAGTATTTTTATGCAAAGAAAAACTATAAGAAAGAATGTGGATTTGCGTTTAATGGTTGCTCTTTTGATTATGATATGAACAACTGGAAAAATGCTGATATTCTATTTTTTCATGGAAGAGATATGCCTTCAGTTAATGAATTACAAGAATTGAAAAAGCAAGCGAAAAAAGGGCAATTATGGGTGTATTTTATCATGGAAAACCCATTTAATACACCGTCAATTGGCCAGTTTTCACACCTGTTTGAATTGACTTCAAGTTATCGATTGAAATCGGACTTTTTCCTCCCGTATGGCTATTACGATAAGCTTTCAGATGATGAAATTACTTCGGCGTCAAAGAATCAGAAAAATTATGCTCAAGGCAAAACGAAGCAAATAGCTTGGATGGTAAGCCATTGCGGTACAGTAAGAGACAAGTTAGCATTCAAATTCCAAGAGCTTGGTTTGCAAATAGATGTTGGTGGCAATTGTGCCAGTAGATTCAAAGGGAAGCTTAGCTGCACTGATAAATCATGTTTGAAAACATTGAGACAATACAAGTTTTATTTTTCTGCGGAAAATAACTTATGTGATAATTATATCACTGAAAAATATTGGCGAAATCCATTTCAAATAGATGCAATATCAATTACTTTAGGTGGGTCAAATTATTCCAATCCTCAACTAGCAATACCTGGCTCTTTTATAAATGCTTTGGATTTTAAAACTCCAAAACATCTCGTTGAATATATCAAGAAAGTTGGTAGCAATGATACTTTATTTAACCAATATTTTCTTTGGAAGAAGAAGTACAAGTTAAGAAATGAATCTGAGGGTTGCCGAAAAGCATCAGATGTTTTTTGTGAAAAACTACATGCAGGAATAAAACTTCGAAAGAATCCTGTAAAATCTGAAGTAAATCCTCATCATGAATGTAATAAACAAGAAAAATATTTCAATGAATGGATAAGAAAATGAATGAACCAAAAAAAAAAAAAAAAAAAAAAGTGATTGGGCCTACCTAGTCGGCGAAAAAAAGCGAAAGGAAACTTGGTGTATAATTGTGGATTATCTCAATTTACAATTATATATGATCATAGTTATGTTTTTTGTAAAGGATATCAAAGAAATTTCAATGGAATTTAAACACTGGACTATTTTTGTCATTTTTTTAATTTTGCTAATTGTATGTGCTTTTGGGTGTCAAAAGAATTCAATTAGGAGTAGGACATTTTGGTGGCAGGTAACAGCCGTAGCATTAAAGTGGGGTCCAGTCACTAGTCCGACATCTGATTTAGTCGGACTTTTAGATATTCCGACAAGTTTAATGAATAACATCTCTATATTGCAACATTTGTTTTTTATAATTTCAGTGAACTTCTGTTAATTGATTTTCCGTACTGGATTTTTCGTGAGCAGCAATTTGCAGCAATTTCTGGTATTAGTAGTAGTTCACTTCAATTCAGATTCAATTCAATCACCTAAACTTTCGTTTAATGTTCTTGACGGCCGTTAAAAAAATTAGGAAACTTAATTAAACATTTTTATCTAAACTTTGGAAGCTTTACTTGAATAAATTAATTTGAACACCACTTTCTATTCACACAAAATTTTAGTGGCAATGATATATTTTTTCTTGATCTTGGATAACACATTGAAAGGTCAATAAAGTGTGCCATTGCTGACTTTATTTGACAAATTCTCAAAAGAAAATCTTGGGACCTATGAGACTAAAATACCCCAAAATAAATAAAAAATTCTGCTTCCAAAAATGAAGGGAAAAATTATTTAAAAAGTAGCTAATCCATTTTCTATAAATGTATCCAAAAAAAAGTTGGTTGTAGAAAGGCCTTAGTTGTAGAGTTAACAGATGGTTTTTTTATTAAAAAAAGTTCTTTAAATAATCCCATTTTTCTGAAAATATGAGGCGTTCAAAGGGTTAAGTTGAAAGTGAAAATATTCCAAATGACTCCATTTCTGCTTTTTTCACAAAGCAGTGTCAATGTGGATTACACATGACGGAAAATTAGCATATTTGAAATTTCACACTGTCTTATACCCCGTTCACACCAAAATCTAAGCTAGTTTTAATCGTGTTTTATCAAACCATGTTTAAGGAAAACGCTGTTCACACCAATTTAAACCATGTTTTATTTAAACTGAATTCCAACTAAACTTGTTTAAATAAAACAACCTCGGATAGGTTGTTTAATTCTTGTTTAAAACTAAACACGTTTCAAGATGGCGAAGTGAAGTGATAAGATTCCATCTTTTATAAAACTTCTACAGCATAATCGTGATAAAAAGTCATGAAAAGATCTCGTATTGGCAAGATACTGAAGTAGAAACTTTTCTGGACAAATAAATGTACAAAACTATTCAAGAAACATCAAAGACTTGATTAGAGAGACATCCATCCTGAAAGATATTTCAACCGGGTTTCAACTTTCGTCAAAGCTAGAGAATATGATAGAGAAGCAGAAGTTTTTAAAACGAAAATCCATAATAAGGTGATGTCTTCATACAGAGTGCACTACATTCAGTGTGAAAACAGCGATAATTTTGTTAACAAGCCCATCGATGTACCACCCCAAGTAATCCCCTCAAGTAGCAGCGAAAAAC